>BQNB010173727.1:0-13329 GCA_026074375.1 Tanacetum coccineum
GTCGTTGATTGAGATGAAAAGATCAGGCGAACAGCTCCCCCATCACCATTGTATTACTCAACTCCCATTGAGCATGGATATAAAGTAATTCATGCTCAAACATTAAATCGGGTTGCAATTTGAAGTAATTGCAAGCCTGTTAGTAATTCCAAATGACTTAAAATATTTCCTAAGTATTTGTAGGATAGCACAGAGCACCAAATACTCGGAAGAATGTTAGATCATGCTTCTTATCATGCACAAGCTCATAAGGGGTTTTGTTATGACGAGTATGAATTAGTGATCGGTTATGGGTGTAACAAGCAGTGGCTACAGCTTCTGCCCATAGAAACATGGGAGCTTTCGAGAATATCATCATTGTACGTGCTACTTCCACCAGTGTCGATTACGTCTTTCAACAACGCCATTTTGTTGAGGAGTTCTCGGAATAGACTTTTGATGAAATATTCCAACACCTTCAAAGTATTCGGACATAACTTGGTTGACGAATTCCGTTCTATTATCTGTGCGAATGAATCTGACTGTTTTGTTGAGGCCAACCTGTATTTGCTTAAGAAAGTTGGTGACAAAACTTGAGTTTTCATCCTTTGACTCTAGAACTTTACCCTTTTGTTTCTTGAATAGTATCCAGTTGACTAAGATCTATTTCTTCCCTTTAATACTCTGGACTTCTCATTGGACCACACAGAGGTAAAAATTTTCACATGTCGACGGGTATGTAGAACTTCCATATTTGTATTTTCAGATTTTGGCCGGTGGGAGAACTTCTTGCTTTTTCCAAGTTGACAGGCTGAGCAAAGATGATCCTTTTCAAACTTCAATCTGGTAGGACCTCTAACCAGGATCTTTTAGAAGCATGATCATTTATCATTGCCGAAGTTTAAGGGTTTAAACGACGAACTGCCACAACCTGAGTTGACTTGGAAGCTTTGGACAAAGCTATGGAGAAGACTTCATCATTTCATCAATCGATATCGTGTACAAATTGGTGCCACGACTACCTTTAAGGATATCTGTACCCTTAATATCACAAACAAAGCAAGTATGCTTTCTGAAGGCAACTTCAAGATCAGAATCACAAATTGCTACAGAGGAATGATTGAGAGAGAGTAGAGATATACATCCACGTAGTATACTCTTGAGATCACACTGTCACCCATAACATAATCTCCATAACCCATGATAGCTCCTAAGTGATCATTCCTGAATCTTGGAACTGACCGATGAACTTTTCACACAAATTCATGAGCTTTGAACGATTTCCCGTCATATGTTTTGAACTGCATGAGTCAGTATACCAATGATGACTGTAGACCTGCATTTGAAAACAGTCGAGTTGGAGATTTTGGACATTCGGTTCCCAAAATTTTGTGGGGTGTCCTGTTGCGTTAGCACATAGAGTAGAACATTTCAAAGGAAAAGCTTAGTTAATGGCACATTCGCTAGGCAAATTTCTTTCCTGTGGGTCTCCATTGATAACCACAATCAAGTTTTCCTAAGGTGAGTTTCTTTCCTGTGGGTCTCCATTGATAACCAATATCTGTAAATAGTTTTCCCGTTGCTTTCCAAACCCGCTGGTCTTGCACAAATGGTATCGACAGTCTGCACATCGCGCGCGGCGCTCGCCAGATCTGCTTCCCTTTATTCAAGACAATTTTAATAGTGGAGGTAGCCATTCACAAAATTTGGGAGATATTAACAATACAAACATTTCATGCTTGCAGAGCTTAACTTTTTGTTACAAGTTTTGCACACAGATTCAGAATTCGAATTAATTACAACACGCTTAGAGCTAATGCTAGAATCAACCCGATTCACTTTTGTCCAAACTGACTTATTTATCCTAAGGTGTACTTCTACTTCCTTCTTAGCAGGCAGGATCCTATTTTTCTTTGTATTGCTTCTAGGCTTTGATCCGCTTGCTTCAGTGGAATCGGTTTATCCTGATAGAGAGGAATACAGAGATATTAGTCTGTTGAACTTTTTCTTTTTTTTTTTTTTTTTTTTTTTTTTTTTTTGGTGCACTTCGTGTTTCTGTGTGTTGCTAGATGAAGTTCCTGGTTTATCACTAAACATAACTTGCTTTTTTCTAGTAACAGGGTAGAGTGTGCTTGTTGATCTCTTTCATTGAACTTTTTGGGCAGTGCCAAAACCACATATTCTAACAATTCATGAGATAGTTAGGTATTGGCAAGCATAGTTAAGTGTATTATCAGTGTTTAACTACTCTAGCTTCTCTACAATCTCCCTAACTGTTTCTTACACTTCTTAGATGGCTGTATTTAGTTTAAAATGAGCACTCTATTGTTCTTAAGGGGATGAGGGATGGTTTACGTCCATGGTCATAACATGACAGCGAGCAAGAACTTTTGGTTTGACACAGTCACTAGTGAAACAAGACTCTTTGTCCGCAATTGAGCTTCTTTTGACTAACAATTTCATCTAAAAACCATGGTAGATGTCTTCCTGCCACAAGTGAGCGCCCGTTCTCACCTCCACCTCACACCCCCCCCTTGAGTCATACAATTCCATGTTATGTTGTTTGACCTTTTCTAGTTCTACCCTACCACCCCCAATCATTTTGTTCAAATAAGAGCAGTGAGCATCTTTAGCATTATAAGGCTCACAATTTGTCATTCACATTAGCGACTAAGATTCTTCAAGTGTCTAAATCCACGTTTGATCTTTTTCTTGAAATCTGGTGTTCATGATTCATGATTTTGAAGAATGATGTTAAAATTCAGGGGCTTCCTGCACTGTGTGTGATTTGTTAGAAATATCAAACTTTTTAAAGATGGGATACTTTAATTGCTAAAGTTAGGCATTTCCCTTTCAATTTTTGAAATATGTTTGACTCAATCATGAAACTTTAGACATGTCAGCTTCAAGATCTAGACACCGTGATTTTTCCACATCATACAGCAGTTGAGTCGACAAACAATTAACAATCAGATTCTCATTTTCAATGAGAAGGTTTTTCTTTTCAATTTCAGCACATTGCTTGTCTACAGTATTCTTGTCCACTTCGTTATTCATTTGATCAAAAATTTCTTCCATTTCTTTAACTTCTTTAAAGAGGGCTGTTTGAACTCCAACAAAGTGTTCTTTAAGAGTTTTGAAAAATGGAATAACTTCAGTGAGGTAACATCTTTTTGTTTGCTCAAACTCCTCTTTCCCCCTTGTAATATGTTGGGGTGATTCTAGTTTGTAGTTTTGTTAAATTCCGTAAAACAGTTGTGTTGAGTACAGAAAGGATTTATCTTCACCTGACTTTTAGTTGGAAGTTTCTGGTGAGACAAGCTTGACAGGAGTATGGGTGATAACTGTCAATGCTGTTTTAAAAATTGGTGGGGTGTGTTTTTTGTCGGGGGTGGGAGGATAACACACACACAACATATGGCATGGATTGGAGCTAAGGTCTCAGCTTTTTCTGTTGTTTAATCTATGGACCAAAATATCTGTTCTGGGGTCAGATTTCTTTGGGGAGCAAAGGTTGCAAGAAAGTTTTCTTTCGAGTAATCAGGGGGGGGGGGGGGCAATCCTAACTTTGTTTTCCATACATAGAGGGCTTTGCATTTTCAACAGCATTCTATTCCTAGTATTCAGAACTAACTCAAGCGTATCCTTGGAAGTCATGTATGCAATGGGTGTATGTTTGGTAGTGACAAGTACATGACCATTGTACAGAGCAAGATAAGCTGCTTTTGCACGAGTCGAGACATAAGGATTTTTGTAGCCTATTGCTACCTTGGTGCTTTCATAATAAATTGTTTTTGGTTAAACAAATGTGAACTGTTTGACAGTACTGATCTGTTTTGACTATAATCTATCTTCAATCTTATCTTTTAGCTTCTTTATGTCCAAAAATTCTTCAAGGAATTTGTCTTCCTTTTGTTTAAAATCCTTTTTCAAGAGTGTTACTTCTTTTGTCTTTGACTTATAATGGTCAACGGTAGAACTAAGGAGTATTTGTGCTCAATGAAGTTCAGATTTTAACGACGTTTTTTCTATGTCGGTCTGGATAATTATTCCTCATTTGTTCTCGCAATTTTCTTTTCTTCTCTAATCAGTTAATTCTCAAACTTTCCCGTTTTTCATACTCCCCGACCAGTTCCTTATATCTCGCAAGTTCAGAGGTCACTGAGTCATTAACTACCATGTCTGGCTTATTTGCTAATCTACTTTGTACACCCTGTTCATGCATTTCATCGAGAATTGACATCAATGCATCATTTCGTACAGAAGATACATCTCTTTGAACAACATGATCTTCGTTGTCTTCCATATACTGATCATACGGAATAGTATTACTATTACTCGTATGGTCAGCATCGGAGTCAACAACGTAGTTGTGTTGTTCATCGGTTTGCATCTCGTGTACTTCATGATACTCATCTAAATGATTTACAAAGGTATCATGATCATGTACCTCAGAAGGAGTATTTGAGTCATATGATGTCCCGGCTTCATCGTAGATTAGATCTTCCGATGTGAGATTTGTCATGAACATGGTCTGTGTGATGGGACCCTCGTCAACATCAGAGTCGAATGCATCACATTCATCAGCTTCAAATACATGGTCCACATTGAGTGCCAAATCATTCTCGGGTGAATCATCCACATCATCATCAACGTTGGTAACCTGTTCCCCTGCTGAAACAACGATGGTTCTTACATCCAGTACTGCACCACTCTCCTGGGCTTGCATTAGTAGCATCTTGTCCTTGAAGTAGTCTGAATCTTGAAGTCTCTTTGGCCTTGGACATTCTCGTGCTATGTGCCCTAGTCCGTTACAGTTGTAGCACTTGATGGGTTTCGCTTGACCAGGATTAATCATGCCTCCTCTGTTCTGACCTCCTACTTTCCGTCCCCATTTTCTTTCATTTATCTCTGAAAATGGTCTTCCTTGATTAGTCGCATTGTATCTTCCACGGACATCTTGAACCACAACTTTCCCGTCTTGAACCATAGCTTTGTTCCTTGCATTAGACGAAGCTCTAAGTTGATTGTTAGTTTGAGGAAGATGTGATTTGTACGATTGAGTGAGGAGGGCAAGTGTGTTGGATAAACTTTCAATCAAGTTTTCTGTTGAAGAACTTCCTGAGTCCAGTTGAAAGTTGTCAGCAGGAGATGGTTCTTTTGAGGGTTGAGGAGACTTGGATGATTGTGTTGGATACTGCTGAACTGAGGCGTCCGACACTAGTGCCAAAGGATCATTATTTGGTTGAATGAACCTTTCCATCATAATTCTGTTCTCATTAGCATGCACCTCATGTTGCTTCAAGTAAGCATATAGCTGATCAAAGTTTGACTCTTTCAACCTCTGTTAGTTTGACTTCAGTATGATTCTACTCCACTAAGATAACTTTTGTTCACAACGTCTGAGTTAAGCGGCATCTGGGCATGGTTCATCTTGATGTTTCTCATGTCATTAATGAGTTGGTAAACCTAACGTAGTTATCCTTGAATGGTTTCTCCTTTGTTTTGACGGAAGTGTTCAAATTCATCGTATAACTGAGATTCCCTGTCATCCTTTGTTAACTCAGAACCTTCCAGAATCATCTTTACGTTTTCCCAAATGTCTTTGGCGTCAGTATAGTGATTGATGAGTGAGTAGATGTCCTTTGGTTACCTTGAAGGAGGATATTGGATTGCCGAATGTCAGTTTATACCTCTTCTCTTCCTGCACCGCGCAGCGATAGAGGTTCGTTCGCTAAGGAACTTAGCATCGTTACTAGGCTTGTTGAACTGCACCCTCAGTTCCTCCAGCAATAACATCTGAAACGACCGTTCCCATATGAAAATGGTTATTCTGTGAAGGACTTCATAATATTCTATCCATTATCCTTTCCTAGACAGTACAGATCGTATACGATTGTTTGACCAAGTTCAAATTCTGTATCTATAAGCATTGGGGTGGGCGTGTATCGAACGGCACACTGGATGTCTTCTTGGATACTAGACATTCTTGTATTATTTTTTTATGATATGTTTTGATCGATCAATGATTAGTGAGTGTACGTTAAAAGTGGTGAGGTTAACGTATTCGTATTTTGTTTTAGTGATATTAAATCCCGAGTTTGAAATATTTCAAATTTCGAAGACAGAAGCTCAACTCGCCGCCAGAGGCTACCAAACCGCTGCAAAGAAATAAGGCAACTCGCTGGTGGAATTTTAGGGCAACTCGCCGAACACAACTCGCTGCCAAGCAACCCGCCGCGAAGAATATATTTATCAAACCGCCGTTGAGTTTTCAAACCGCCAGAGTTTCCTCAAGATATTTGCTATTAAAATATTCAACCCGCTGATAACCTGTTCAAACCGCTGGTAAGCAAACCGCTGTAAGGCAACTCGCTGCTTAGTTATTAAGCCAACTCGCTTCTTGAGCAATCGCCAACTCTGTTTCAAACCGTTGGTAAGCAAACCGTTGCTTAGTAATAAACTAGCCTCTTGGAGCAAACTCGCCACCTGTTAAAAACGACTGGGAAGCAACCGCTGTTAGTAAAACTCGCCTCTTGAGCAAGACTCGCCGCCTAAGCTCAACCCGCCGTGTGTCTGAGGGTTTGGTAACCTACTTAGTAAATTAATATTTTAGCAACCGCCGTGAAGAAATTCTGGCCTACTCTCCACGAAGAAACAACGGACTTTTATCACAAAAATCACCTATAAATCACCTTTTGAAACGATTGCTTGTTTATTTATGCGGACAACACAGTACCACAAGGTAATAGCAACTAGAAACACCCAAACTTTATCATTACAAACAACAAAATTCGGAGAAAAAGAAAAACGAGCTAGGTGCCTTAAAAAAGGTAACACTTTTCGATCTAAATCAAGCAAGAAATCGCACATACACACGATCTAATCATCCCATTAGCTCTGATACCAATTGTGGTATATCCAATATCATAACACGGGGTCGATTCTTGGATTTAGCTAGTTTCTAGAGAGAGAAACACTAGAGAGAGTTTTTCAAAGAGAGAGAAAAAGTGTTTTTCTATAAAATGGGAAATAATGACTAGCTTGCTTCTTCCAAAGTTGGGAAGAGGCTCATATATGTACTTACAATATACGGGTATTCGTACTCCGACTTTATAAACGAAAAAACGTACTATAACTACTAAAACTACGTGCTATAATAAATAGTAAAATTACACGGGGTGACGAGTCTTTTTCTTAATATCTACATAATGTACGCTTAGTGCATCATTTCTTGATTAAGAAGAGAGTCTTCTTTGATCCTTATAATTTTCAGTCTATGATCTTCAGAATTATTTGGATTTCACGTGGGTGGCTTAAGTTGTTTTTGACAATCGATCGGACTTGGATTTTCAGTAATTTGGACATAAATCAATGGACTACAACCTTTAAATAGAAAACGGTGTCATTGATTGAGGGGGAGAGTGTTTCGTTTCAAATTCAATGACTCTATCAGGCATTTGTTAACACCAAGACTTTGGTAACTAACGTGGCTTTGGGCTTCCTTTGAAATCTCGCTGTATTTGCGTGCAGTTTTAAACGGCCAACCCAAATTGTGCACAGATTGTTAACCAATCGATCCACGTTAAAAACATTAATAAAACGAACGAAACCAAATCGCTTACCCTCTTTCGTCCTCTTCGATGGAATAAACGAATCAACCACATGACCATATTGCTTACATGTATGAAACAAATCTTTAGCAGAGAAAGACTCAGGGAAATTCATAACAACGATCAAAATGGAAATATGATTAACATCATCCTCTTTGGATCTGTATTTAGACATGATCACCTCAAAGATCGAAATGGAAATATGATCACCTCAAACAATCAACACACCGAACAACAATCAAAGGATCAGAAACCAAACAATATATATATATATATATATATATATATATATATATATATTTGGATTGAAGGGAGTTCAATAAAATTGAAACATAGAATTGAGTTTTTGTTTACTTTGGTTTTGATTGATGATAAAAGGGTTAATTTTAGGATTGAAATGGTTAATTTGAAGGGAATTTTTTTTGGGGATCTTGGTTGGGTAAGAAAGACGCCATAACCCTGCAGATGAAATTTACACGTGTTTTGTTTGGATATTTCCTGTTTAGAGGCTGATAAGTTTACTAAGAAGGTTTATCAAGAGGCGAAGAAGCCACCTAATAGGAGACATATGGGATACTGGGACACACGAGAATGACAACTAATATTTTATTTCACTGAGCATTTTGTTTTAACAGTCATGGAATTTAAATGAGTATTTGTCGTTGAGGCGAGTATAGTTTTTTATTTAACTTATTTGGTTAACAAAATATGTGGTATTCGTATTTATATAGTATGTCATGTACATGTAGTCATATACTAAATGTATTTACTTATTAAAGTTCATAAACGTTAACGGGGCTTGATAGACCAAAACGGCGTGACTTGGATTTTTGGGTGAGCGACCGACTTTTAGTATGTATAGATATAAATATGAATGCGAAATCTGTTTTTAAATATAGTCGTAAATGGCAAAAAAGTATAGGTTAAACTTTAATGGAATCGTACGTTTTCGACCCTTGTCGTTTATTTCAAAGTTATTAAGTAGTTTAGAGTGTGTTTTGGAAGTTTATTTTTTTAAGTAGATAAATATAAATATATATATATATATAAATATATATATATATATATATATATATATATATATATATATATATATATATTAAATATATATTATAAATTTTAAGTTCAACCTTCATTTTTTAAAATAGTTATGTATGACAGTAATAGCATTGCCATTATGGGCTCGTTTTGTTTCGCAATTCGGGCATATCTTTCCGGCGGGTAATTTTTTTTTGATCTAAAAAAGAATGAGTCGGGTAAGATAATGTGTTATATATTTGATAAATAAAGTTTATTATATAAAAAATCGTAAATAGTTAAAAAGCTGAAGGTACGTTTTATAAAATTTCTTCTTTTTCCCGGAATTTTTTTTAATTTTTTATGTTGGGCCGGCTGTTAGGATATTTTTTTCGGCGTCATAAAACGAGGCCGTTCTTGATAAAGAACAAGCGTGATTGCCCGCACGATGTTGCAGGGCGTTAATTTTTTTTGTACTGGTTTATTTTTTCGGTCTCATGTTTTATACTTTGTTTTTTTTTTCTTATATTGGCTTATTTGCTGGGCCTTATGTTAAAAAGGTTGTTTTTTTTTGGCTATTTGGGTAATTTTTTTATGAGATTTGGGTAAATATGTGTTAAGCATGATTGCTCGCGCGTTGATGCGGGGCGTTAATTGATGCGAGGCGCTAATTTTTTTTAATTTATTTATTTTGTGCGGGTTTATTTTTTCGGTCTCATGTTGAATAGTTTTTTTATACGGGCTTATGTGTTAGGCGTCATGTCGTGGGTATTTTTTGATCTTGATAAATCAATACTTTTGTATTATTTTTTCCTATTTTGTGCCGATCAATTTTTTTTATATTATTTTGTGCGTATTTATTTTTTCGGTCTCCATGTTTAATAGTTTGTTTTTTTATATGGGCTTATGTGTTTGGCCTCATGTCGCGGATATTTTTTGATCTGAGTAAATAAGTACTTTTGTAATTTTGTTTCCTATTGTGTGCCGAGCAATTTTTTTATATATTATTTTGTGCAGGTTTATTTTTTCGGTCTCATGTTTAATAGTTTATTTTTTTTATATGGGCTTATGTGTTTGGTCTCATGTCGCGGATATTTTTTGATCTGAGTAAATAAGTACTTTTGTAATTTTGTTTCCTATTTTTTGCCGAGCATTTTTTTTAAAGTTGCCTAATTAAAGAAAAAGAAAAAAAAAAGTGTCAAATGGACCGGCCCAAAATGAGAGCCTATTGGGCCGAGCACTGTAGCACGCATGCGAAAACGGCAACGTTTCTTTCCAATCATAGTATATGTATATAATAATGATATATACAGTAATGAGAAGCCATTAGCATAAATTCATAGCTTTGACGTGTTCACTTTATATTGACTTATAGCTTAAACGATTTAACCCATTAGAGATTAAACAACCTATGCAAACAAACATTTTTGTGGGTAAAGATGATATATTTATCTCATTTTTGATTTCTAGTTGAATATTTACTACACAAGTTAATGGATTGTGTTTATAATGAGCTTGTGTTTATCATGCATGCATTAGACCATAAATGTATCGTATCCACGTTGCTCTCTTTTTCGACTATCTTATAGAACCTATTATAGGCTGTGTACAATAACAATTCAAAACACACAAATATTGCCGTACTGGATTTGGTCATCAAAATCTTCTTTGAGGCTATGTTAGGCATTTACATTTTAACACGTACTAACTAACACGCTTATTCTCATACGATGATTGGCTTGAATGGTTTCACACTCTTCGTCTCCTTAAAGGTTTTAAGGATATATTGGAAGGGGTCTTTTACGTTATGTGGTGGGTGATATGGAAGTATCGTTATCAGACATTGTTTGGCTCATCTCAACCGCGTATGGATATGCTATTTGATGAGATTGTTTTATTCTCTTTTACTTGGTGCTCCAAAGATGAAATATATATATAAAAACAATTTTGATTGGATCTCTTGGATGAAAATGTCCTAGATCCTTTTTTTTTGAACGGCAAAGATGAAATATATATATAAAAAAGAGACTAGCAAGACGCTAGAAACTTAAAGTACAATAGAGTCAACAAAAAGAAATACATAACATCAAAAAATGGTAAAATCTCGAGACTTTAACTGCGAGGGAATCAAAAGGGATGAAAAAACTTTTGACACGAAGGCCGACGGATCGGTTCCTTGCTAGTTTCTTAATATAATTTGCCGTTCTAAAAAAAACTAACACGCTTAATATACCTTACCTTATATGTCAAATTATCAATATTAACGGACTTGAAGACTTGGGTATTAATCGAATGTAAATTGGTCTAAGAAATTGTAGGTGCTCAAACGATTGAATTTTGAGAATTGAATCGAAATATAAATTAGGGTTTTGCATAATATTATTTAGAGTAAACTACACCGTTCGTCCTTGTGGTTTGCGTTGACCGCAACCTATAGTCCTTTGACAGAAAAAAATGCACCATCCGTCCTTAAGTGGAAAACGTTTTCTGTCGTTAGTCCATCTATTTAACAGACCTCAATAATGCTCGTTGGTCCCTCTCTTTAACAGACCTCAATAATGCTCGAAAAAAATGCACCATCCGTCCTTAAGTGATAAGAACAAATTAGATTGAAGTGTTTAGTTTGACATGTAGTTAGAAGATATGTCTTGTGTGTTAGATTCGTGGGTTATTCTTATGATGAAAGAAGTTTGGGATCTGGTATTTGGAGTGATTTACCAAGAGCTTTTGGTTGAATTTTGGAATAGGTTATGATTCTTATTTGTTGCAGATTGTAACTTGTTCAATATTTTGGTTTTTTGTAACTTCTTGTTTGTAACTTTTAATATCATTTAAAAGGTATAAGCAATGTTTCGGAAATTTTGTGGTATGAAATTATTGGATGTCGATATGTAATTGATTTGGGAAATTTATAAAATTTGTATATTTTGTTTTCTAAGTGTTTTAAGATGGAGATATTAGAGAAGATGGAGGTGATATATTGTTTTTGAATTGAATATTTTGATTTGATCTTTAGATTTTGTTTTTAAAAATAGTGATGAAGATGAAGATGAATGTATGAAGAAGATGAAGATTTTTAGAGATGTGAGTGGATGGTGAACAGGGTTCTAAATAGCGGCGCCGTAGCGCGCTATAGCGGCGCTATAGCGCGAGGCGTGGCCTCCACGTTACGAAACAGGCCAAGGCGTCATCTTGAGGCGTGGCGTGCAATAAGGCGCCATATAGCGCGCTATAGCGTGAGTTTTTTTGAAGCTTTATAAAATTTCATGGATTTGAGCTTATTTACAAGTATTTATGCTTTGGGTTGTATGAGATTCGGTCTTAGTAACCCCGTTACTCAATTTTAATCATAGTAGCTAACTAATATTGACCACTCTATAAATATTTTTTGCCGCCTTGAGTCACGCCTTAAAAACGCTATGACGCAACGCCTCACGCTAAAGCTTGAGGCTTGGCTATGCCGCTACGCCACGCTTCACGCTATTTATAACCTTGATGGTGAAGATTAAAAATGAAGATAATTATAAAAAAGGTATAAAGTTAAAAACTAAGGGTAAAAAGACCAAAATAACCTCATGTGGCTATGACACGTGGACTGTTAACGAACGTTATTGAAGGCCATTAGAGTGAGGGATCAACGACAAAAAATGTTTCCCACTTAAGGACGGATGGTGCATTTTTTTCAGTCAAAAGACTATAGGTTGCGGTCAACGCAAACCACAAGGATGAACGGTGTAGTTTACTCTATTATTTAGGTTATAATTTGGTATCCAATACTATCTCTCCATACTTGCATCCACATTCATGTATCTATATGCCATGTCACAATTAAACTTGCCATATCACATTTTCATGTTAGCATTCCATGTCATATTTCTAAATGTTATGTTATATAGGTTTAGGCATGTCAATCATTTAGTCGAGTAAATATCAAAAGACGAAAATGAGTTTAGGCATGACTCTAAACAAATCGGACGAACACGCATGAAGCCCTGTTTATGTGTGTTCGTTTAATTTTAAGCGGACAAAAAACAAACACGATCGTTTAAACGAACGAATTTTCTTGTTCATGTTCGTTTATTAAAAAAATAAGGTTGTTCATGTTCATTTATGTTGTTTATTAAAGGGCTAATCATTTTAAAAAACATTATACTTGTCCATATTTACTTTTCTAAACATAAAAAAATTACTTATGTGAACATTAAAGTGGTTTGTTTTTGCTTTTTTTGGAGCATCTATGACCATTTTACTCTTTAATGTTGTTAGATATTAGAAAAAGACTCGGTCACCCCGTGTATTTTACTGTTTATTATAGCTCGTAGTTTAATAGTTAATAGTACGATTTTCGGTATTAAGTCGGGTACTAATACCCGGTATATTGTAAGTACTATATAAGCCTCTTCCAACTTTGGAAGAGGTAAGCTAGTCATTTATTTCTCTTTTCATAGAAACACTATTTCTCTCTCTAGAAAACTCTCTCTAGTGTTTCTCTCTCTAGAAACTAGCCAAATCCAAGAATCGACCCCGTGTTATGATATAGGATATACCACAATTGGTATCAGAGCTAATGGGATGATTAGATCGTGTGTATGTGCGATTTCTTGCTTGATTTAGATCGAAAATAGCTCGTTTTTCTATGTTCTCCGAATTTTGTTGTTTTTAATGATAAAGTTTGGGTGTTTCTAGTTGCTATTACCTTGTGGTACTGTGTTGTGCAAAA
>BQNB010173730.1:0-13329 GCA_026074375.1 Tanacetum coccineum
TCAATTCTATGCATATCATTGATGAGTTGAGCAAAGCGCAAGTAATACTCATGAAGTGATTCACCTTTGACTGAAGTAAACTTATCAAACTCATTGTATAGTTTACATTCACGTTCTTGATATGACAATTCATTGCCTTTCATAAGTAACTTGACTCTTTCCCAGATATCTTTAGCTAACTAACAATGGTTGACAAGAGCATACACATCTTGTGGAAGACCTTGAAGAACAATGTTTGTTGCTTGAACATCACAGTCATCTTGAAGCTGTTCTTTTTCAATGAGTTCAACATATTTCTTCTTTCAAATTTGACCATCTTCTTCAACAGTTGGATAGACAAGAGGTCCATTCTCAATAGATTCAAGCATCATTCTACCATTTTGCTTTCCTTTGATGTAGAGTAACATACGACTCTCCCATGAGTTATACATTGACTTGTCAAGCATAAGAGGACGATTCTCAGCACTGGCAACTATCATGTAATCAGCTAAGGTAGTCATTTTCAAAAGATTGTTATATGAATTGATAAAATTTGATCGATCAGTGATAAAGGAGAATTATGATAAAGAGTTGTTGTTGAAGGTGATTAAACTTGGTATTTCATGTGATTTTACAAATCTTAACTAAAACCGAGAAAATAACTAAGTATTTCACTGGATATTACAAAGCTAAGACAAACCGTTGAAAATACGTATTGCTGAAAATTGTAATATTTCGCACACCAGTGTAATGTATCACACACCTGTAATATTCCGCACACTTTATGTCCTTGTCTTGTTTCGCACGGTTTATGTTGTTGTAATGTTTCGCACGGATTAAGAAAATTGGACAGAATTTTGTTTTGCACAATTACTTATTTTGCACGTTTGTTACATAACCTGTTTCGCATACACATAACATAAATCGCACACTTGTTACATAGACATATTTCGCACGAGTGTTACAATTTTGGCAGAGTTTTATTTCGCACGATTACATATTTTGCATGAGTATTACACAACCTATTTCGCACAATTTGACATAAATCGCACAAGTATTACACTAACATAAATCGCACGATCAAACATAAATCGCACGATTCAAAACTCTTAAAAATCACCTAAAACCTACCCTTTTTAACATTTTTTCTTGATTCCTTTTATACAACTAAGTATCTTAGGCCTAGATCTTGTTTAAAAACATAAACTTTAAGGTTTTTTAACACGAAATCCCTTGGTTTAATTTTCAAAACTCGTGACCCAAAAATACCCCAAAAACACGATCAAAACAAGATAAAAACGCACACAATCTCACGATATCACCCCCATGTGCGAACTGATGGTGTTCTTCAAAAGATTTAATTATATACTGGAATGAAAATAACAATTTAATTATACAAAAACGCACGGGGTAAAAGGTATAACCACGTATTGTGTATAATCTTTTAGGTATAGACATGGTCGTCCCACAAGGTTTTAGTAGTATTTCAAATAGTCAGAAGAGAATAGAATTTAAAATTTTGTAAATAACTATTTACCAGAGTGATAATAAAAAATGACTACTCGGATTACTTGAAAATAATTCATAAGTGTTGGAAATGATTAGGAACCGAAGATGGACCTTTACTTATAAAAAGGGATTTCTCGTCAGAAACGTTTTTCACAAATTTAACTTGATCTAACTCAAGACTTACATTTAGTTTAACTCCAGACCAAAGTGTCACTCAAAATATCCAGTTTCTGTTATATCTAAATGCTTATTTGTTACTCAGTTTTATTGAAAATGGATTTCTCGACACAGAACGTTTAAGATCTATGACAAATCTTTTTAAATCACATAGATATAAGTGGGTATTTCAAAACCTATACCGATATGATTATTTGAATTAAGATTTATAAGCAAACCGATAAGATAGGATATAATAGGTTCGCAACATAAGCTTGAGATTAAAGAGATCACGATCATACCAAACACTTATTCATTATCATAACATCACCGAGTAGTCATGAGAGATTTAGCCTCTCATAGCTAAGGAGTTTATAACATAACTTGATTTGATAACAAACTGCATTCTTTTACGAAACTAGTATGATGTTCTTCGTCGTTCTTGGTGATTTGATCTTGATTCTTCAAGGTATATGGTGTTTATGCTTAGAGAATGCTTTAGAAAGTGCTTAGGACTTCATAAGGGGGATAAGTGTGTGTATTGATTGAAGAGTGTATGAGAGGATGATTGTAGGATGAATGAAATGGATTGAAATTCGTCCTCTATTTATAGGCTAAGTGAGGGGTGAAAGTGCGGCGCACAAGGAAATTTGTGTGGTGTACTTGGTGATTAAATGCAAAGGGAATTAAATATTTATTGGAGAAGTGCGGCGCACAAGGAAATTTGTGCGGTGTACTTATGGAGTTAATGCTAAATTTTGACTAAGTCTTTATTTCCATGACTTTGAGGATAAGTGCGGCGCACAATTGGTAAGTGCGGCGCACATTTTCACTTTAGGCTTGATTCTTTATCTTTTCTTGTATATTGTCTTCCCGTAGTGTATAATTACTCTATCTTTGTTGTGTCTGAGCTCGTGATATCTTCAAGCGAACCTGCACATGTTTCATGCTATTAAGTATCGAAAGTTCACGAGAAATGATTAAATATATACAAATAACGCCACCGAAAACATGTATAATTTGGGCGTTATCAAATTCCTCCACACTTAGCTGTTTCTTGCCCTCAAGCAATCAAAGCGAGAAAATAAAATCATTTATCATGACGTGGAGAAAATTTGGATTTTACAAGTGTTTACAGGTTTAGATAACTTTTCAGGTGTTGACTTATAACTAAGCACCTCACATAGGGAATGTGTTTGATTTAGAATTCACTCAGTTCACTCAGATAGGGTTTTATATATATTTTTGTGAAGACACTCAATTTGCACAGACATAATCTAGACAGCTACCATAGGCTTGTACTTAACACATAAACCTGACCGAAGGGCGGAACTTGATACTGAAGCGGGAGCATATACTAATCTTCATGTGCCGGAACTTAAACCTTTATTTCATTGAACTTCTATATATATTACACATTTTTATAAAGAGATCACATATAATAATAACTAAGGCTTGGCACAGAACTTCGTTTTTCAATTTTAACTTCTTTACTTAGGTATTTCAGTAACAAAGCACTAAAAGGAGTGCTTGCAAGAACAGAAACTTGCGGGATTCATAACATGTGATAGGCTTCGGTCTAGTAAATGATGATCAAGCACAAGTTCTAAAGCTTCTAAATTACCGGCTCTCTCAAATATAATTATCAACCAATACCATTGCTCAAGAAAAGGCTACAAAACCACATATACACATCCATAATGATGGAATAGATACATATGATTGCTCATTCCTTAACTCGAACAAGCTAAAGGCATCAATTATCTTGGGTACCAAAAGTGGGTACCCGAATATTCTAAAGGCTTATAATTTTCACAATTTAGTGGACTGGGTTGTGCTAGCTATAGTGTCAATCCGGTTGGATTTGCCTTACTAAGAGCATTTTTTAATTTTATTTTTAATTTTGAAAGCATATATATATTGATATTTTGAAAGTATCAGTTGGTAAAAAATTTTGGCAGGGCAAACATGGAGGGATATGATTAATTTTTCCTATGTGGCTCCCCTCCACACTTAAGTTGAACATTGCCCTCAATGTGATAACTGATAATAGAGATAATATAGGGAAAATTAAGGGAAAACGATACTTCCTGGGGAATAGAGATATATAGGTGCGAGAGAGCTATCCTTGAGCAGACTTTATAATTTTCCAAATATTTAAGCTATATTACCTGCATAAAAGTAAATACACAAAAGCACACAAAAAGAAAATATTTTTGTTGTTTTTTATTAGAAAATAAATAAAGGATATGAATGGAAGAATGAAGGAGGGACTCCTCCACACTTAAGTGAAGCACATGTTGCCTCCCGAGAAGCACTTAATTTTTTAAAAGAGTTGTTATCTAAACTCGAACTTGGTGAGTCATTCTTTGGGAAAGAAGGGAACGACTGCTTCCCTTTGGTCATTATAATCTTCTTCTTCATGATATAGTTTGAGTCGATGACCATTAACAATAAATGTTTTTCCGTCTTTTCCATAGAGTTCAACATATCCGGACGGATATTGATGTTTTACTACGTATGGTCCTAGCCAACGAGATCTGAGTTTCGGCTGTTTGAATTTATACTTTGAGTGAAAGAGCAGAACCTTGTTTCTATGTTTGAATTCTTTTCTCATTCATAGTTTTCTATCGTGCCAGACGTTTGTTCTTGCCTTTTATAGACGATAGTTTTCATAGGCTTGATGTCTAAGTTCATCTAATTCATGTAATTGAAACATTCATTTTTCACCAGCATCGATGAGATCTGGATTACAATTCTTCAAGGCCCAGTATGCACGGTGTTCAATTTCAAACGGTAGGTGACAGTTTTTTCCACATATTAGTTTGTAGGGTGTGGTACCAGTAGGTGTTTTGTAAGCAGTACGAAAAGCCTACAGAGTGTCATCAAGTTTTCTTGACCAAATAGCAGGATTGTCTTTAACAGTCTTTTCAAGAATTCTTTTAAGAGCTATGTTCATGTTTTCGACTTGACCGTTAGTTTGAGGGTGGTATGATGTAGAGAAACGGTGGTTAACTCCATATCTTTTCATGGTTCTTTCCATTATTTTGTTGCAGAAGTGAGTACCTCGGTCGCTGATTAGAGCTTTGGGCATTCCGAAATGGCAGAATAGTTTCTTCAAGAAAGTGATAACCACTCGGGCATCATTGGTTGGTAAAGCTTGAGCTTCGGCCCATTTAGATACGTAATCAACAGCGACAAGAATGTATTCAAATTTATGCGATTTTGGGAATGGTCCCATAAAGTCGATACCCCATACATCGAAAATTTCACATACTTGAATGTTGTTTAAGGGCATCTCATCACGTTTTGATATATTTCCCGTCTTTTGGCATGCTTCGCAAAGGCGAACTAGAGTATGAGCTTCTTTTATGATTGTCGGCCAGTAAAATCCTGAATCTAGGACCTTTTTAGCGGTTACATTTGGTCCATAATGTCCACCGGTTGGTCCGTGGTGACATTGATCTAAAATGGTTCGGGTTTCTGGTCCAGATACACAGCGTCTGATCATACCGTCAGAACATACTTTGAAGAGGTAGGGTTCTTCCCAAAAGTAATGTTTGAGGTCAGAGAAGAATTTGTTCTTTTGTTGGTACGTCATCCCTTTTGGTATAATATCAGCTACCAAGTAGTTTGCAAAGTCTGCGAACCATGGTTCATTTCTGGTGTTAATTTCCATAAGGGTTTCTCCAGGAAAGTTATCATCCACTTCACTGTCATCACTTATTTCTTCATTTTCAATTCGGGACAAGTGGTCGGCAGCGACATTTTCTGTACCTTTTCTATCCTTGATTTCTATGTCAAATTCTTGTAAGAGTAGTATCCAACGAATAAGGCGTGGTTTAGCATCTTGTTTCTTGAATAAATGCTTTAGAGCTGAATGATCGGTGTGAACAATAGTTTTTGATAGAATAAGATAGGATCTAAATTTGTCGAATGCAAAAACTACAGCCATAAGTTCTTTTTTGGAGACTATTGATCTGTATATCAAAGTGTATGCGGAATCTACACTTTGATACTCTAGAAGTATTTAGCAATGGAACAGTACCAACAATGAATATATCACAAACTGCTTCAATATTATTGATAATACGAGTACTCTTGATTAGTACTAGGGTTACAAACCTTGAAGCTATTACAATCTTTCTCTAAGATGTATTCTCTATCTCTTAAGCGTATGTGTCTATGTATGCGTATCTAAAACCTTAACCTAGGATCTCCTTTTATACACCACAAGGAGTCCTTTACAAGATAACTATCAATCATAATCACATATAAATCTTCCTAAAATATAAAAGATATACATTCCTTATTTATCTCCATGCATCCTTATCTCCAAGTCAGCAGCTTTGACCATCAGCAGTATTAATCTTTCTTCTAGCAGTATTAACTAACTCTGGCAGTACTAAGTATGTACTGGCAGTACTAACTCCATTAGTACTGTTAGTTATACCTTGGCAGTATTAACTCTTGTGAAGATTTATTCCCAACATGAACTCTGGAAGAATCAAGAAGAGTGGAAGCTTCAGAGCTGGATATTCTATGAAAACTGTGGAGTTCATGTTTTGAGACTAGAAGATGGTACTGACCATCAGCAGTATTAATCTTTCTTCTAGCAGTATTAACTAACTCTGGCAGTACTAAGTATGTACTGGCAGTACTAACTCCATTATACTGTTAGTATATAACCTTAGCCATATTAACTCTTTGAAGATTTATTCCCAACATGAACTCTGGAAGAATCAAGGAAGATTGGGAGCTTCAGAGCAGGGAAAATCAATGAAAACTGTGGAGTTCAGCTTTGAGATAAAGATGGTATTGAGATCAACATGCTGGCAGAAGAGAAGATATCCTCATTACTAACACACATTGAGATGGATTGATGGATCTAAATTCGAAAGGTATCTGATGATGATATTGTATTTGATTTGCTAAGATTTATTGTGCAACAGATTGATGAGTTTGGAGGCTAAGATGGAAGTAAGAAGGATCTTTGAGTGTTGGTTTCAAAACCACACAACAAATGGTCATCAGTTCACCATGTTTAACAAACATAAGAACTGGCTAGTCCATAAGCAAACGGGTTGTGGTAAAGACTTCTTAAATCCGTTTATGGTTGACAATTTACCAAAAATTGTATGGTTCTCAACTCACCTTACTTCACAGTAAAGAGTTGGCTAGTCCAGGATCAAACAATTCCTGGTAAAGACTAATTAAATCTGTTGGAAAGCATGATAAGTTTGCTAAAAACTATATGTATATTTAATGCACCAATGTTATGGCAATGAAGCATTGACTAGTCCAAAAGCAAACGGATTTTGGTAAAGACAAATCAAATCCGTTGATAGTTAATAGTTTACTCAAAATTATAAGGTTATCAATTCACCTTGTTGTTTACAATGAAGAATTGGCTATTCCAAGGCAAACTGTTACTGGTAAAGGAATATCAAATCCGTTAATGGCTGGTAGTTTGCCAAAAACTACAAAGCCAACTTAGTTAGATGTTGTTGTGTTGCTGAGAAGACATGTTGCTGATAAAGATGGATACTAAAGATGTCAAAATTATCAAAGATCAGATCAAGATTGGACAGAGTGTTTGGATACATCCTCCTGGTCTACAAGATGTTTACACTAAAGAAACATGAAGTTAAACAAGTTCAACAATCATGTTTAGGGGAGGATTGTTGGGAATTATGCATTCCTGACTTAGTATCGTTAGTTATATTAGTTAGTATCGTTAGATGTAATTTGTACTGACAGTACAAAATGTTAGTACCGTTAGTATAAAATAGTTAGTACCGTTTATGAGATATGTATGAGATATCTTATGAAAGGATATGCATGATCTTTGTACACGTTTTGTAAAGCCCATTAGGGTTTCCTTAGTCTATAAAAGGAACCCTAGGCATAGTTAGTAGATATAGTTCAAAACATATCAATAGAGGTCGATTAGCAATCATAGTTTTGTAATCTGTAACCTAGGTAGATTTAAGTTATAATATAAAGTTCTTTTGTCATTCTTAATACTGTTCTTCTTAGCATTATTGATTAGTTTCCGCATAATCAATAGTGTTCAAATCAGTGTTTCATTATTGTTGCTTTAGAATTATCTAAAGGAACAAACCCTTTACAAGCTAAAGGTTAAGATCTATTCAATAAACGATCCAACACCAGTTTTGACAAGGAATCAGCTACGAACTGATGGTGAAATCTGCATTTATGCATTGTCCATGAGCACTACGGAACCAAGCAATGTGAAAGAAGCTATGACCGACCCTAGATGGATTGACTCAATGCAAGAAGAGCTTCTCCAATTCAAATGGCTTGATGTATGGGAGTTAGTTCTGTTGGAAATGGTTATGTAATAACCCTAATATTACACATAATATTTTATGAGCTACGCAGGGGAATTAAACACAAATATCAACTATAATTAACATAAAACATAAAAGGAAAAACGTACCTTTTAGCAAAACAAGCTAGTAAAGAAACGAGAGTTTTTTGAGAATACGCATGTGTATTAAACCATGCAAAACTAAAACCTTTCTAGTTTCAAAAATAAACAACCTATACGTGTATCCACACTACACGTTAACCAATAACATCTGAATGCTAGTTCCACAAACCAACGCTCAAGAATACTACATGCAGTCAAACTCAAACACCTTTCCCCAAAGGGGTGTATTTATGTGTCAACTACAAGGGAGAAGGAAGAGAAGGGATGATCATAATGAGTTAGGGGATCCTTTATTTATACAAGATATAGATCCCTCAAGTTTACCTATCCCACCGATGTAGGATAATATGGTTTTCTCTTCTCTTTTAGCCTAGACCAGTCGAACAACACCAAACATACCTTTGGTGTTGACGTTTTGACTTTTCTAATATTTATGTAGAATTACATCTAATTACACATTAATTAAAAAGCCTTATAGTTATATTATTATATACACTAATCGAGTATTAATACATATATAATAAATATACACTTATATTATTATATATATACCAATAGAGTGATATCTAAGTGTATACGTGTATGACCCCTGTAGGCTCACGTATTCCCAGTCGTATAAATATCCATATGACATGAGCATATCCCAACAACTCCCACTTACGAATGTCATGGTCATAGAATATAACATACTAACATTGATGAATAGTCTAGCAACATCATCAATGCTCCAAAAAATACATGAGTATGGTTTCAGTAAACATCTCAGCCATCTATGGTTCTAGTTAGTCCTATCCTTTTGTTTCAGATACAATGTTAAATATGGATATGGATCAAAAGTCATTCCATAGTTTAACGATTCTGTGTCTCGCATCTGCATTCATCTAGATTACCAAATGTAAAAAGAATCATCTTAACTACACTTTGGGTGTGGCCACACAAACATCTAATCAACCCAACGAGGGGCCAAGTAAGTATCTAACTCCCAACCACGTGGAGGAACAAATTTTGTTTGACTACAAGTACCGTCATGTATTACAAAATATTTCTAAAACTAGTCCTTGTAACTACCATTTGACAGTATAGCGGTAGACTAAAATCAAGAAATGCTATCTATACACGCAAAACCTGCTTGCATCTCAAGTCTAAAAATAAACATAACTTTCACCATGTGTGTAATGCACCCAATGACGCTGATCCATAAAGTGATTAACACATATAGGGTATCTAATAGTCAACCTCATTGAATATCATGTGAAGTAGGCAGAATCATCTTTACATATTCTCTAAAAGACAACCAAACACTCACATTTGTCTTATCTTAACAATATTCCCATAGTGTTAACTAACAATAGACATGGTTTAGAATAAATAAATTTATTCAAGGATTTAAACATGCAAATATAGAACATATTAGTATAAATGAAAACGATCATACCGCATATGTCAATTCATTATTTAATACAAATGCTTACAGTTCCATTATCCAAATACCAAATAAGATCAATGCATGACGATCCTAGTTAAATGTCTTATATACAACAATCACAATTAGTGATAAGGCATAGGTTCCATGAACAAATCAACTAGGTCATGATCTTGTGGGACTTTGAGAATACTTATTTTTAAAAATTCACGAATAGTGAAGTTCTTTGAATAATATGATGATTGTTATTTTGTAAGTGTGCACTCACTTATAAGTATTACTTATATGAGTCTAGTCACATTGCTTTCCATAAGATGTATGACATATGCCAAACATCCTAATGGAGACAGTCATCTCAACAGTCTTCCAGACTGTAAAGCATTCTTATTCTTTTAGCGTATTTTTGCAACTATGCTTTTAAACTAAAAACATGTGTAGCCAGCAACGTTGTCATTCATGATTAAAAACTTGCTTCGACTAAGATTGAGTATCATCTCAATTAAAACAAGCACTAGTGTGTACAACAACACTATGCTAAACTATCGTAAATTCCGAACACTTCTTTGATAATGTTTGGATATCACACAAACCCAAGGTTTGTTGATCATAATGATCTTACTATGATTACCATAATGTATATCGATAGTATCTTCATTATTAATTCTAAGAATGAATTCCTAATTTAAACATTATTCAGAATGTCCCTTCTAATATCTTTCAGTTAGATTCTAATATTGTCAAATCATCTTACACGTATGAAAATGATACAACTAATCACATATACAATATGATGTACATAATAAATCCTTTAGTGGGACTTAAGGTTTCCATTCATGTGTTCAATCTCTCCAAGTGAGATAGATCATTCGAGTTTCACTCAATGATATTTCATATTGCATTCAGACTTAATTCACCACATATGTATCAAACATATTATTCCAAGGTTGCATGTTGCATTTTCTAAAATTCTTATAAGAAATTTATATTTCAATCTAAGGGATAAAATCTTACTTAGATAAATAAATTGTTTCTAATATGTTCAACAACATAATTGATTTTAGAAAAGTAAAAACAAATTTACTCCCACTAGCTTTGAGAAGTACTCACGAGCTATCTTATTTATAATAAAAAATCAAATCCAACAAGTGATTTATTTAACAATTTAAACTTAAGATTATGCTTATTAGATGTGTGCTTTTAATCCATACTTGGATTCTAGCATTTTTGTATACTCGTAAAGATTATACTGGATTCATAAAAACATCATATGATTACATATCGTCCTTGCAAGGTAATCAAATAATAAAGAGTTCTTGAAATCCAATTTGTCATATTTTTTTTCCAAGAACAAGTATGACAATCAAATCATCTTTATATATTTAAAATTCATAAATGAGAAAGTTTTAATCATAGTCAATTACTTGATTACGAGTAAACACGTATGTCATTTGTTGTGCAATAAATATCTATACAAAATATTATCCTTATGAGTCTTCTCTAAAAGGAAACTCATTCAAACCTCATCATCAAACTGATAGGTTAAAGATAAAATAAATTTCAAGAATATGATTATCTCCTTTTGGACAGCATCTTTTCATTCATAGTCTTTGAGTCATTCATTAAATCCAAGATCTATCAATGCATCTCATAAAGTTAGCAGGGTCACCATGATCCTCTAACTCATAATCCCCACCATTGATATAAAACCATATCATGAGGTATCCTTGCGGATCTATGAATGTGAGTAACATAATTCTAAGGTTTAACATTTTCATGTTTAGCCTAAGTATTATGACATTCGCTAGTGCATTTTAGAAGGTTTTTTGTATCTTCTTCTTGAATTAATTCAAGACCTACAATACTCCCACTCACTTTTAGCAAAGTGAGACTCCCACTCGCTTCTTGATATTTGAGCCTATTCTCAAATATCTTAGCATGACGAGCAACAGAAACTTTATTCTCGTGTGGGTTGTAGAAATGGTATCCCATCGTTTCCTTTAGGTATCCACCAAAATACATTTAATAGTTCTAGGCATTTGTCAATAATAATCTCCAAGAGATTTTTACCAAATTTAGAACTTCAATCAAGACACAATGAGTTTCATCTCATTTTATTACTAGAATAATATCTTAATTAACCTTTTAGGTTGGAGTCTTATTGGGTATATCTATGACATACTCAAATATCTAACCTTGATTTCTTTAGGAGTTAAATAATTTAAGTTCATCATGAATCAAAACAATATATAGTTTGATTACCCTCGTTGGACATACCATAAAACTATGGTATTCCAATAAGATTGATCTTATACTTTATGGCTTCTACTATTTTACCAACTTTAGTTAAAACGTAATTGTATCAATAGTATTACTAAGCCAATTGCATCCTCTTATAAGTCTCTTGATCAAGTCAACGAATTAATGTGTATGTACTAACAAGTAGACATAAACATCCAATACATTACTATTTGTTATAAGTCTTTGACCAAGTCAATGACTTCATGTACATGTCTTAACACGAAGACATAACAAGTTAACCTTTTACTTTACGTTACAAGTCTTTTCAAAAGTAAAGTACTTAATGTACATGTCTTTGATATGAAGACATAACAATTATTAAACTAGAGTAAATCAGTAGTAATTTCAAGTTAATTTCAAAGTTCATGTTTATGATTTCCAAGAAAACATAATCATGTAACTTACCTTTTTATCTTGAAATATTCTCTTAATTAGGCTACATACATTAAATGTGTAGGACTCCTAGTAGAGTAATAGTTTTCTTACTTTGCAGTCAAGAAACCATTAGTCATATTGTTCTAAGTTGTTCCTTGCACACAATAAAGATTTCTCCCACTTGTGCAGGGTATAACTTCTTTGCATAAAACAACCCCACACTAGTTAGTTTGTTTGTATCGACAATATGGAAGTGTCAAGCTCATAGCTAGTGTATATAAAACTCTATCTATTAATAAGGAATCGTGCATAACTATCGAAGATAACATTAAACGAAAGCGACATCTCAAAGGCAACAAGTTACCAAAGATAATATACGATGATTCTTACTAAGATGTTTCAAACTTGGAAAGTAATTTATTATTTCAAGCAAAGCCAAAAATAAAGTAAGAAGCCTATGAGGTAAACAGCTCATAACTCTCACTCAATTTGACAACATTGCAAGTTTGTGATTTTTGTTTATAAAATGCATTTCTCCCATGATCTAACAACATTGTGAGTGTTCCTTTACTAGTGAGTAATTTGCAATTTATCTTTCCATTTATTGAATATCTACACATTATTGCTAATGTGAGTCGCATGGACTAGTAAGCAAGTACTTAGATATGCAAGTAAGTGTGTTCAAGTTCTAGCAGTCTAAGCTATTTATTAACTTGAAAAATTGGCATGCAATTCCTCCTTTATCAGCTCATTTTACCTTGAGGGTGTGTAGCGTCTCTTACCGGGTTAAGGAAACAACTATAGACACGAGTTCTCTAGTTATCGCCTTTTCCAGTTTTGCGGTGATATTTCCGTCTTTCATTCCTATTATAACTTTTTTATAAGTAAAAGTATAGGAAATAGTCTTATTTTTCTACGGAAAATAGACACGGTTTATCTTTCAACAAGTAAAGAATAAACCCTTGTTTACGGTATATGTTGCATTAATACATTAAAGGAACTGCAAAGTTCATTTTTAGTATTTTTGATAATTCATCCCTTAAAAATTAACTACTCATGTTTACGATAAACTAACAATTAATTTTAACAAAGGTCTAAGATCCAACTTGACGTTCTACCATTAATGCAATTG
>BQNB010173732.1:0-13329 GCA_026074375.1 Tanacetum coccineum
CGAGATAAAACAAGAATAGAATAATCATGGCAGCTTAATTACCATTTAATTTTAGGTATATTCTTCTTATTTTATCATATTACATTTGTGTTGATTCTAGATGTTTATTCATTATTTATGGCAAGGATTACATGTCGTTGTCATAATATTTAATAAAAACAATAAATAAACCAATTTCATGCAGCCCAAAGCGTGTTTAATTATGTGTGTAACCCATAAGACCACCAAACGAGTTGACTCGTGATGCCACTGTTAGGATTTAACAATCAGTTAACCATTAACCGTACGAGTACGCAGCGAATATGGATCTAGTTTGGTTCATATAATTAATACACAATAAATAAACAAATTAAGGAACATGAAAAGGAAATAGAGACATACCCTTGAAGTCAACAGCAAATGGTTATAAAACAAGTGACTAAGTGGTCACGAGTGCTCACACAAACACGTCTAACAAGCACGCCCGGATGCTAGTCCTACTTCACATGTATCCAATACAACAAGTGTAAACCAAACACCTCTGAATAAAGTCCCTAAAACCACTTTTGTAACAAGGACCAAAAATCAGCAAGTGAATACTAAGGGTTAACCGAATTCGGTTGTACCTACTGCTACAGTACCACCGAAATAGAGATCCACAAACCCTAGCTCGAATCTGACTATTATCACACCTTGACAATATGTAAACCAATGTATTAAACCCTCTGGAACAAACTTGGGATCGAATCACAAGTGGTTTAACCCTAAAATAGTTAACCGAATTTGGACAGGAAGTTTTGGAGTTAACCGAAAATCAAGACTGCATTGATTTGGGTTTTGATTTCGGCTGTTATATGATAAGGAGGGGAATGAACAAATTCTACTGAGTGTTTAGGATTGTAAGTCGTGTATTATGAATCAAGGGATGAGGTATTTATAGCCTCAAAGCCCTTAGTCATGATAAGACTCAAAAACTTAAGTTTAAGTCTTATCATAATACTAAAAATTATCCCAACTCTCTTCTCCTCTTATCACCAACATACAACGAACTTGGACACTCTCTAGAATCTTCCAAGGCTGGCCAAATCATTTAGGACAACCCTTGGATTTGTCTCAATCATTTTATGTCCATTTGGTTTACTTTTAAAAACTTTCGTGAAGTTTAAACGTGCTCTAAATGTTTTTCGTGTGTGCTCCCAATAGGCTCACGAACTTCTAGTCGTGTTTGAGCTAATCCAACTCACACAATCCAACAGAATGTAATGTATTTTATATGTTAACAGTTGTTCATTTTTTTTTATCACATTCAATAAATTGAAGAGTCTGAAATTGTAAATGAGCATGTCATATCTCGTCTTATAACTGTTAACTCAATTGGTGCCACAGGTGTAAACGTTACTATGTTAGCTTCTTTTTTTAGAGACGGTATCATTAGGGTGTGTGGCTCTTAACTCAGGAAACTAAATACTTGCATGTAAGGGATTCTTTACATATGCAGTTTTTTTGGAGCTGCAAACTAACGTACATATGCGGTTATGATTGGGTAGATAAAATTTGTGCACCTTGTGAGTAACAGGCTAGCATAAACATAATTTTTATCCAAGTGGCAATTTGAAGTTGAGTAAGCAAAGATCTTCACGGTTTCTAGTAATGTTCTATCGGCTGTCAAGTGTTATATGATGTGATTTGTGATGCATGTTCTCTTTTTATTTTAGGTAGGCACGTTATAAAGACCAAACCTTAAATGTGAGTTGAATTTGAACTTCTTGCCAACACATGCATTATAGTGTTCTATGCGATGTGGATCATGCATATGTTAGCACTATCATATGTTTATAATGGAGTATTAATTATTAGTTAGGTGACGCAAAACCTTTTAAGTGTATCTTTAGGATTGTAGCCAGTATTAGCAACGATCGCATATTGTTGTAAGTTTTAATATTAACTTGTGAATAACAAGTATGGTCAATATCTTTTAAAAAATTGTTGTAAGTAAAGAAATTATTAAAGACCGAAGGCGTTGTCTATGATAGAAGAGAATAAGGGCCTTCTTTGTTCTTGTAAATCAGGAGCACTGTTTTTTGCAAATTTACTAAAACCCAAAAACCTACGTGCCATCAACATGACCAGAATCATTTTGTTCTAGCGGTTCACCTTTCGTCTAAAGTGTCGTGACACCTGAAGGCTTTGATCCACTGAATTGGCACACTTCTTTTACAACAAACGCATAAAACTGCAATAAAATAAATGAAAGGTTAAAACTAATAGAAATCCGACCAATTTTTCTATACAGTTTACAGCTACAATTTTTACTACAAATACTTGCATAACAATTATAAATAGCTATGGATACACCGTTTTTTTACCCGAAACCTAGTAAATAGTTGCTATATATAATGTAAAAGATATGCACATAAGAATTACCATGTGGTGTCACAAAATTATGGGCTAATTGCACGGAAATGTATATAACTTGTCACTTTTTGTAGTTATGTGTAGCCAACTATTTTTTTTGCAGTTGTGTGTAACCTACTTTTGAATTCGTGCAGTTCCGTGTACTCGGTGACCTAGAGACTTGCTAGTGCCTATGTGGCACAGGTCTTTTCCATGTAAGCTTAATTAAAAAAAAACACCCCCTTTAACTAAGCAGCTTCTGACCATAGCAAATCCAAACACTCAGAAAAGCAAATCCGAACACCATGTAACAAATCGAGACCTTGGGACAAGCAGAAAAGCAAATCCTCAATTGAGTTTGTTAATATATTTTGTTTCAAACAGGTTCTAAAAGTACATGAGGTCAAACCTATTACTACCATTCAACCTCAAAACTCATATAAATTCATCCAGCTTTTGAGAAGAGATTTTAAAATTACCTTAAGCTATGTATTAAATTATCAACAAGATCCACTATAATATACTACAATGATGTATACTTTATTGTGTGTTAAGTTTTATTAGCCGATATTTTTGCAACAGTGGTGAATGAACAATGCTCAAAGGATGTTGCTTTGGACAAAATTATATTCCGATCAGCTAGATACCATCTCAGTTTTGGATGAATTAGTTGGTTAAAAAGGCTTTGAACCAACCTTGTAATCATCGGGCTAGGCGCTGGGTGAAGGAGAAGGTGATGGGTTTCGTGGTGACTGCTAAATTGGTAGTGATGAAATGGTAGTGATGGTGGTGGTTGTTAAAGTGGAAGAAAAACGGGTGTTTGGAAATAAGTTCTGTATGTGTGGTAATAATGGCGAGGGGCTGGGTGACGAGAACTAATGGAGGTAAGTGTGGTGGAGTTGGTGGCTGAAATGGATGGTGTTGGTAAAATTAAGGAGAAGATGGTGTTTGGAAGTGAGTTTTATAAATGTGATGTGTACTAATTAATAACATGTCATAAAAGAATATTTTGTAAATGGAAAAATGGCTTGTAACCTGATAAGAAGGTCATCCGATACACGGAACTGCACAAATTCGAAAGTAGGCTACACACACCTGCAAAAAAAATAGTTGGCTACACACAACTACAAAATGTGACAAGTTAGATACATTTTCGTGCAATTAGCCCCAAAATTATATATTGAGAGTTGTTTGATTAATTTTCTCTTCTTAATAAAGAGATCTTATAACCCAATTTATATGTCTATATTACTTTTAACTTAGCAAACTCTATATTTTTTGTAGACAATCTTAACCAATAATAACATATTTGCCTTCTCATTATGTGGACGGTCTTAATTAACTAATAATATTTTTGACTTATCAAAATTTATATTTTTTTGTTCCGTACTTCAGTTATGTAGTTTTATAATAAAAACGGACCATTTAGACTAAAATAGCTTAAGATTTTGGTTAAGGCGCATTTTTTTTCAAATAATAAATTCCTTGTATTAACCATGCAAGTACGTAAACCCAGTCCTTGTTTTTTAAATAACATTTGTATCAAAACTATTTTGCACGATGCTAGAAAAAAAAAGACAGAGTTATATAATGGTGGAAAGAGCTTTACAACTAATAAGAAGATGTGCAAGTTATGTAATCGCATAAGGGCTTCATGCTTTAAGAGCCTCAAAATGTATATACTTGAGGGCTTTCAAAGTTCACTTCTAATTAATTATGACCTTTTGAAATAATTTAAGGGAACTTGTAATCATTTTAATTTCTTTATGTGAATATTATGGTTGTTCCGATTATAACCTTGTCCGTTTTGATCAGCTTTCTATCATACAGTAATTACTCAACATAGGCAGGGACGGACTCAGGATTTTTCGTCGGGTGTTTCACAATTTTTTTCAGAGGGTGTTGCATATGATTTTCTTTATCATATACAATAAAATTTGAACTATAAATAATTTTAGGCTAAACTGAAGTTACACAAAAATCTTTTTGGGGGTTGCACATACTAAAAAAGTAACACTTTTCGTAAAAAATACACTTCCGGACCACAAATCGGGTGTGGCCCGTGCCACACCTGGCTTCCATGTGGGTTCGTCCATGAACATAGGTGGGAAGAAGGAAAGCTGTGAAGAGTTTTACCTTCGGTTTCTGCAGATGCTATTCAGCAAGAGGCTCTTTTGTGGTTGAAGAATTTGTCGATATTATGTTGCAATTATGCATTGTTAGTCCACTGATGTATAGTTGTTTCAATAATTTCAGGGGGAGCAGCCAAGATCTAAGCACAGTTATTGGAGCCATGAAACTGGCATAAGTGTAATAGGTATTATGAACTAACTTTACGTGGGTTGATACACAATTAATATGTGTTACATTTTATGTGTGTTATGTACGCTGATCATCTTTCTATCATACAGTAATTACTCAACATAAGTGGGAAGAAGGAAAGCTGTGAAAAGTTCTACATTCGGTTTATGCAGATTGACCAATGGTTAGGTGCACACGTAGTATAGCATGTTGTTCCACTTATGTACTAGGTGATTTCCTGGTGGTCAAAGGCGACCATAGGTATTAAGGATTCCATTAGACTGAGTGTGGAAGAACGACAAAGATGTAATAAGGATGCCACTAGACCGTCGACTTAATAATTTTCGACCATCTATAATTCTATCCTCGATGAATCATTTTAAAAAACATTTGAGAGATACATAACTATATATGTGAAATCCACCAGGCTACCACTATATTGTTCAGCCTGAGGGAATGCCATTAGACTATCGATCTCTTATTTGTAAACCTTCACTAACCATCTTTTTAGTATCCCTGATCAAGCACTTTGAAAGACATTCTAAAGACACACCAGTATATGTTAATTATATTGAAGGTTGCATTTTTATGGTGATAATGTACCGAAGGATAGAGCTAATATAGCGATGGAAGCTGCTAAAGGGTTTGATGCCTTCCTTCTCCTTAGTTCATCAGTAATGACCATGTCCGCAATCTGACTTGTCACGTACAAATCTTCATTTATGTTGACTTTCTAATGTCACCCTTTGACCTGGAGAGATAGATACAGATGATTTGTTGTCGTGGTTTAGTTGATGTAATGAGAATTAGAATAAATGGTTTTTCTTAGAGCAGATGATATTTATTAGAGCGGATGTGAACTTTTATATGTCTTTGATAATTGATAGGTGACCAGAACTCATAGGCACACTTATCACATATCTGCACATAGAGAAGGCATATACAATACATGGTAGTCTTCAAAGTGCGCATATTTCCACCTCTATCAATATTTTCTTTTTATGTTTAGGTGTTCTATTGGTTTCAAGTGTGGAATCAGCTACCAACCTCCCACAACGGTACCCGGTATGCATTTTTTTAAGAAATACTACTGTTTTAAAAAAAATATTTTTTGCATTACATATAGTTTGGGTGAATTTTGATCCAGTTGACTGCCATTTGCTTTTTTTTAGCTAATTTTATTTGCTTAAGTCGTTAGATATGAAACAAGACCTGAATCAAAATGATAAATAAAAGTCACCTCTAACGTTAATGTTTTTTAGGGGTGATCTATTTGTAAGAAAGGGTTTAGAGATATAATTTGTGTCTTGCATTTCTCATAACAATGATACAATATATAGGAGTATATGGAGTATTCTAGAATCCATATTAAATGAATTTGACTAACATAAATGACTTGACTAATAACTTTGACTATAATAAATTACTTTGACTAGAAACTTTGACAATCATAAATTACATTGACTAACACTCCCCCGCAGTTGGAGCGGGAGGACACCGGACGCTCAAACTAGTACGAAACTCATCAAATAAACTAGTAGGTAAACCTTTGGTGAAGATATCCGCATACTGATAACGTGACGGGACGTGTAGAACCCGTTATGCACGGTTACGCGGTTAGCAACAGATCCGAACAAAGTGAATATCATCTCTGATATGTTTGTGCGTTGATGTTGCTCGGGTTACGAAGAGAGGATAGACGGCACTCACATTGTCACAATAGACAAGTGTAGCAGTGGCTAGAGGTGTATGAAGTTCACGTAATAGATTACGTAACCAGGAAGTTTCAGCAACCGCATTGGCAACACCCCGATACTCAGCCTCAGCAACTAGATCGAGGATCGAGAGTAATGGGCGCTTCAATGACCAGGAGAGAAGTTGTTGCCAAGAAAAACTCATTAACCCAGGGTTGATCGACGATGTAGTGGGACAACCCGCCCAAATCCGCATCTGAGGTAAGCCACTAAAGATGGACGTCGTAGAGAAATAAAGCTATAATCCAATAGGACAAGGTGCCACACACATTATCGTAAGATCCGCCTGACAAGCAGAGAGATGACGGCTCTCGGTGGGGTTCATGCTAAAGAGACAGACCTGTGAACAGCATAGGAAATGTCGGCCGGGTAAAGGTGAGGTTACTGTAAGGCCTCGGCTAGGCTCTGATATAATGTAGAGTCAAAAATTAGGAGCTCCATCGATAGAAGTTTGGTGTCGTGTCAAAGGTGTAGCACGGTTTACATTTAAGCATACCAGCCCGAGCAAGGAACCTCGTCGCATACTTTGTTGATGATAGAAATCATCCTCGAAGCATTATGTGTCACAGAAATGCCCAGAAATAATTAAGTAAGCCCCAAATCAGTCATGGAGAACTCTGTCATGAAGAGAAGGTGGTTAATGATACTATAACAGATCAGGAAGAACATGCATGTCAAAACAATATCATAACATATAAAGAAGTAAAAGCAGTGTCTTCCCCTGTTTGTAGTGGGAGTGAGAGGTCACAGCGACTTGATAAAAACCCAAACCCGAGTCTGGCATATGCCACAAATCTCTGAAAACCAGGCTCGAGGGCTGTTTAAGCCCCAATAAAGAGGATCTCTGGAGAAGGCGAAGGCAAAACTGATCTGGATGCTTACGTATCCGGGATACCAGGAGGATGGTGCATGTATATCTGTCTTATGATAATGATCATGTAAAAAGGCATTCTTGACATCATGCTAGTGAACCCGGCCATGTCTAGAAATGGCTAGGACTGAGTACTGTCCGAAATTTGTAGCCGGTTTGACAAACCGGACTAAATGTCTCATCCACAATCAATACTTGCCAAGTCGTGAGAGTGCTGACCATTTGCAACAAGACGAGCTTTGTACCGACTAAGGGTACCATCAGCGTTATACTTATGCCGAAAAAAAGCACATAAAAACGAACATGTTCGTGTCCGTAGCGGAAGGCACAAAGGATCCAACTAATAATTTTTGAATTAAAGCAGTTATATTAATCAAGCCTAGAACGCTACCAATTTGGGTCACGATAAGCAATTGGTTAGGACTTAGAAATGTGATATGGTGGGAACTTGTAAGTTAAATCGTTGGGTGGGATGATTAGTACGACGCGAAAGCGATACGTGACATCGGGTGTGCAGTCGAGGTGGGATTATTGTGGTTCGTGTGTAGGAATTGTGTTTCCGTAGTTCGTTTTGATGTGGGCTGGACGTTTGGTGAGTGGGGAAGTGGGCTAGACACGTGTGTTTGGTGAGCCGGTTGGAGTGGGCTTCGTGGTGGACTGGGTGGAGCAGCAGTAGATGTTATAGTGGTGGTGGGAAGTGGTGATGCAGAAGTGAGTTTGGATATGATGTGTTGATGTATGATGTTGGGCGAAGTGTCCAAAAATGTGTACGAGGGTGAGTCATGAGGAGTCCATAGGATTCCATTATGGGAAAAACTGTCTCATCAAATGTTTACATGACGGGATAATGTTGATTTTTCTTCATGTTTAAGTCTCAGGGATCGATATCGCGGTGATCTGTCGGATATCAAGAAACTTTGTGGTGTTGCTCGTGGTTTAAGTTGTGATTGGTGGAAGATGAGGATAGCAAAGGCAACCAAAAACACGAAGATCCGCATAGTTCGGTGTTGTTTTAAAAAGGCGAGTGTGAGGTATTTCATTGTTGATGGCGGTGGAGGGTAAGATGTTCAAGAGGTAGGCGGCCATGTGAAGAGCTTCAACCCAAAATGTAGGTGGCAGGTGAGCTTGGAAAAGTAAAGTACGAATCATGTTGTTGATGGTGTGTATCATTCGTTCAGATTTTCCATTTTTGTTGTGAAGTCTCTGGACAAGGGAAACGAATGAAAATACCATTGCGTCACAAAATTGTTTGTGAAGGCTGTAATTGTCAAACTCACCTCCATGATCACATTGCAAAGATTTAATGTCACAATTAAAATGGTTCTTAACATAAGCACGAAAATGAATAAATTTGGACAACACATCCGACTTATGTCGTAAAGGGTACACCCATAAGTAATGTGAGAAATGATCAAGAAACAAGACATAATATTTAATACCCGAAACACTAGTAAGAGGAGATGTCCATAAATCAGAATGGATAATATCAAAAAGAGCCTTAACAATAGTTTCTGAATAGTGAGAAAGGAACCTCACGTGTTTGCCAAGGATGACAAGTTGGCAATTACGGAGCTGTGTTATTATTACATGAAAATTAAATTATTAGAAACTAAACGAACTGTTGCCACTCTCACTTCGGTATGACCAGGTCGTTGGTGCCAGTTTGCTGTACAACAAAAGAAAAGCTTGAGGGTACAAAACGGAGACGTGAAAGGATAAAGGTCACCCGATGCTGCTCACATCTGAGGAAGAATTTGACGGGTCCAGAAATCCTTTACAAGAAAAAACCAAAACTCGTCTAATTCAATGTACATTTTATTTTCACGAATGAATTGGACGTACTGAATTTAAGTTTTTTGACAATTATTGGGTGTAATGAGAATAATTATTTAAGTGAAGTGTCAGTAGGGAGTTGGTAGGTGCATGGCCGGGTGGTGGACAGGAATAGATTTCCGTCACCAACAAGAAACAGATGGATATATGCGAGAATTAAAAATAGTACTAAGATTATTAACTGAAGAGTTAAGGTGAGATGACGCACCAGTATTATCCATGTTCCAATTTGAGTTAGCCGGATCCTGTAAGGTCAAAGTATTAAAAGCATGTGGCAGTTGTGTCTCTTGACTAGTCGAACCCGAGGAGGCAGATTGGTTTTGTACAGCAGCCGAGTAGAGGGCCTGCTGGTGGCCATTGAACCCGAACGTGGGCTGGTGTGGTTGTGTTTGCTGAAATCACTGGAGGGGCATTGGGCCTTAAGCCCATTGTGTTGTTATGTTGAACTGGTTGCTGACCCTGCGAAATGGATAAGCCATACTGGGCCAATAGGTTTTGTTGGGCCTGAATGAGGGATAGAAGGTGTTGTTGGCTGGCTGAATTAAGACCAGTGTGTCCAGGCCCTTGTTGCATGGAGCGAGTATTATGTTGAGATGAGTTCGGGCGTGGGTTGTTGGTGCCTTTTGGAGAGGCATGAATGAAACGACAATTCGTCCCCCAGCAGCAATAACCTCGGCCAAAGTTGCGGCCAGATCTCGGTCTTGTTCTCATTACGGGCATCGCGATCACGATTGTTGCGGTTGTCTTGAATCCGTGGTTGGGATGTAGCAAGAAGCACTTGTGGTGAGCTTGATGTAGTGGAGGTAGAGAGTATCGGTTGCTTAGACCGGAGACGCATCTCCTCAGTCGTGACCATGGTGCGAACAGTTGCTAGGTCAGGAAAGGGATCTTTGTGAGCAATTATTTGAGCAAGGCTTCCGTATTTTTCACTTAGGCCGTTGATGGCATAGGTGACAATATCGTCATCATCCATGGTCGAGCCAAGGTCGGTAAGAAGAGTGATAATGGAATCAATCTTGGAGAAGTAGGCGTCTGGTGTGTCGTCGCCCATTTGTATGACACGTAGTTCACCTTTTAAAGCAACGGTACGTGTCCTTTTGTTTTCTTGGAAGATGGTTTCGATGGTGTCCCAGGCGGCTTTAGCCGAAGCAGGGTTGGTGCTGATCATCCTTTTCCGAAGCGTTGGAGAAAGGGTAAGAAAGATCCATGATTTTACGATGGAGTCAGCCGTGATCCATTCGTCGGTTGGTGGATCAGATGTGGACGTCGATCCATCGATGTGGTTTAGCACGTTAAAGTTGCTGCAGTGCCCTTTGAAAAAGTAACTCCATGTGGAGTAGTTCGATTCCTGAAGATCGAGTTTTTCGGGTACGAGACTATTGATGTTATGTACCGCGTAGAGTTTTTCAACCAAGGTAAGGGCAGGAGGGGGTGGTGGTGTATTCGAGTTTGTCATGGCAGAGTGATGAGTTCGACTGTTAAATTGAGGTGAGGTTTGATGATTTAGGGTTTTGGGGATCGGCTGTGAAGGCCTGATACCATGTAAGAAAGGGTTTAGAGATATAATTCGTGTCTTGCATTTCTCATAACAATGATATAATATATAGGAGTATATGGAGTATCCTATAATCTATATTAAATGAATTTGACTAACATAAATGACTTGACTAATAACTTTGACTATAATAAATTACTTTGACTAGAAACTTTGACAATCATAAATTACATTGACTAACACTATTAATGAAGAATGCAGTGTGTTAGAGTCCAGGGCATATAAAGAAGGAAATAGACAAATCTATGACGAATGCAGTGCGTTATCTCGAAAACACCTAATGGAAAGACAGTTCATGGTAAGTTCGTTAGGTAAACTTCTATGAAAGTATTAATAGGATTATTTCTTTTTGTAAAGTATTACCATTATGGATTGGCTAAAATGTTTTGAATTCCATTTGCAAGCAACACCTGTCACTCTAATTTATGGTGATTGCATTGAATTATACAAAGCATTAACAAAGTTATGAGTGTTTCCTGGTCGTTTAGTAACAAAATGTATATTGATTGTTTCTGAAAGTACATGTTGTAATATCAGCCAGTAAATAGCATAGGTTCTACATACTTATGTATTATGGCTCTTGTTTGAAACGAATCGTTAGGATTTAGGAAAGTGACCATAGAGCACGTGTCAGAACTTACACTGTAGAATCTGGTTTTAAAATTATGAAATAGAAGAGAAGCAATAATAGTCCTATGGCAGCATTTCGATGAGAACTTAGTGAAGAAAGAAAACAGAAATGGGTAGGTGTTTGATTGAGTTTTCAGATGCAATTCTGGATGCCATCGTAAACTACATATTGCAGTACGTCTTGATTCATTTGCTTATCATATAATGTATGAATATGTTACTGAAAGGATGGTTTGAAAACGGATGTTTTGGGTCACTCTAAGGAAAGTTAAACAGGTCTTAAACATATAATGAGTTAAAAGGATTTGAGGAAATTGGTGAAAAATGGTAAATTAGTGTTTTACTAAAAAGTTAAGGCATGGCTTATTATTTCGAAGTTGCTTGCTATTAAAAATGTGCCTAATCACTAGCATAAACATTATTCTCAGTACTTAAAGGGTTAGAGTTGATTTGGGGTGAATTGAAAGTGTTTTGGGTCGATTTTTCTAAAAGGAATTAGTGCAGGCCGTAGGTATGCAGTGCAGAGTTTATGCTGTTTTGTTTAAATCATATAAAATCAACCGTAACTCGAAATAAGTCGTGCCATACGTCGTTGAAAAGGGGTTAAGTGTGTACCTGTCGCTTTAAAAATAGTCTCAGAACTGTTTTGTGCTGAATTTGTCAGGTAATAAAAGTATATCCTGTGGGTCAGATTTGTTTTCCTGATTTTAATCTGTTTTTAAAAATTCATATAAGATCAACCATAACTTGGATTAGGTTGTGCAATATATCGTTGGAAAGGCATAAAAGTCTACTTTCATATGAAGTTGGTTTTAGAAGCTGGTTCATTAACAAAGTCTGTCAGTTTGTCAAAGTTTAAGCATGGGGTTGAATTGATGTTTATTTGAGATTGTGGTTAATGGTTGGTAGGATTGATTCAGTGTCATCTAACATGGTTCTTGGGTAGTCTTGTAAAGTATATGTTTCTGAAAGTATGAACGTCTTCTCTCCATGTTTCAGAGATAATCTCGAGGTATATACAAGTGACAACACTGTCCAAGTATTAGTGGGGTACTGCACAGTTGCAAACTTTTATGATCCCGAGAACTGTTTTCATGTCGCTTCTTGCGGGGTCACTTTTTGGGGTCTTAAGAGGTGTAGCTCTCATCGTCTTTGCTGCTACAGCTGGGCGCGTCTCTTTACTACTTTCTATCTAAATTGATAGGCAGGCCTCTTATATCGTCTATGTGGTCTGATAAACTGGTTTTCTTCCAAGACCAGGTGAATTACTTTGTTATCTAATAAGGCGATCTTCGTGGCAAGATGGAGTGCTAGGCACTGAACTGACCTAATTATGGTGAAGTCTATCTCATAACTTTCGCAACACTTCAATCCTATCCTATTGCAGCTTGCAAGCCAGTAGGTATGTTTCACTGAGGTTACTGTGTTCCACACAAGAACTTTGATATAGTTCTTATCAAGGGTGGAAAATTGGACTGCTTGGGTTGTCTGGTAAACGTGTTAAAAATCGGATCAAAAGGTCTATCTTTACACACTTTACACATAAGCCTGTTATTGCGATAATCGTTTTCTGCAGTTTCATAAAGTCAGCATGTGTTCACTCTTACTAGGATGTGGAAGTGTGGAACAAGTGATTTTGCCTCTTCACAAGCGACGTTTCAGTCTGAAAATTCTGGTACTGATCGTCATGTTATGGAAGAGAAACTAATTGTTCTTTTTTTGCAGTTTTATATCGGTATTTCTTTTCAAGCCAAACTCTGAGAAGTATAGTTTACGGAGATTAGCCTAGAAATAGGTAATGTAACTTGTGGTTCAGATACTAACAGTACACCATTAATTCTTTTTCTACTTAGCGTGATCACATTTTTTGCGACTGCATAAAAATTTCAGGTTGGATCTATACTTGCCTAATGTTGGATTATGGTAGTTAGATGCGCACTACAACTAGGAGTGTGTGAGCCTATTGGGGGCACACACATTAAACATTTAGAGCTCGCTTGTACTTCACGTAT
>BQNB010173733.1:0-13329 GCA_026074375.1 Tanacetum coccineum
CGATGAATTAAGTAGAAAATAAAAGTAAAAGTGTGTCAGATTTGCACACCAAATTTCAATCAATAAAAACTCATAAATTTTGAATAGAACCCCCTGTTCGAGTAAAAAGAGAAACTGTAATAGACATCTTAACTTAAACGTGGTGATTCGAATCAGCCCGAACGAACTTGTAGTTTAGGATTTACGGCATTTTTCATGGGACTGTTTTGGACTAAAATAAACAGCCATGGTACTTAAGGGCGTTTTTGACACCTTTTATATAAAAATTGAAGTGGTAGGATGTAACAATCAGCATTTTCACGTCATTTTACGTCAATAAATATTCAACTATTTATTTTAAACTTTCACTCGTTTACTTTTTTCGATCGTTTAGTTAAATCGCGTAAACTAAAAATCATCATTCAACGTAAACGGACATTAAACAAGTAAAAGTTTATGTCAAACAAGTGTTATATAATTATTACGAGGATAATTTATAACTTTTCATATTTTATTTTTATCGGTTACGTAAAACGTGTACGTTTCGTAATAAAATACATTTAACCATACACGAAAGCACCAATACATATCTATACTCAAACAAATACCCACTATTATACCCAATACCCAAAATTTTAATCATTCTTATACCATTTAACCCTTATGGCCGATTTTACATACAAACATACACAAATAAATTGTAAACTCTTCACTAGAATCACATCATCTAGTTAATAAACCAACATGTACAACCTAAAAACCCACTTCTTTATAAATTGTCTAATCTTTTGTCCTCTCCTTGTACCCAAACCATACCCTCATCCTAGGGAGGAAGAGAGCTCTTACACATCTTGTACCCTAAACCACCATCTAGTCCATGGTTTTGTATTAGTAGTTTTCAAGATATTTAGTGTATAAATAAGAGATTAATTCTAGTCTTTCATACACACACATCAACTAGCAAAATCAGATTCCACTTTTTGTTTCCTATCAAAAGCTCACGGCTCAAAATACCCAATTAGGGTTTCCATAGTTTTGATTTTAGCAAGGTTATAAGCATAAAAGTGTTCTTAGATATAATATATAAGGTGTATCAAGGTGATTTGGAAGCTTAGGTATTAATTGTAACCTTTTCCCCTTTTTGTGTTCTGAATATTTCATTTATAGTCCTTTGACTATTTGACTTTTGTCAATTTATTCAGATTTTTATACCGTGTTGACGGTGGTGATTTTATGAGATATGTGATAAATTGTGGTTTATTGTGATTAATAATCCCTTTTGAAAGGTATTATTGTGTTATGTGTATTTCGGGTGGTTTGACCCATGAATTTTGAGAAATGCCAAAAAACGAGTCCGACACGTCCGTTAATGTCCAAATGGGTTTTGAAGGGTGTAAAGAGAAAATATGTCATGTAAATACTCTAGGTTAATGGAAAAGTATTTTTAAAGTGAATAAAAATGCTAATTAACTTTGGGGTAAATTTTACGGTTGAGTTTTACGAGTATTTAAGTGATCTCGACACGAAAAGAAAGGCTCGACACCCCATAGGATACCATAGCCGGTCAAAAGAAGACTAGGGAGACAAGGTGGCTTAATTTTAGCTAACCTTGTTCAAATTGTACATAAGATACTTTCTTTATCTACATTTTTACACATAGTTCATTTTCAAAATCAAAAAAATATCCTCTCCCTTCTCTCTTGTGTTCGTCCGCACCTACAACACACACACACTCTTATAATTTTTGAAGTTTGATCAAGAAAACATGAAGACATAAATATTTAGGGTTGATTCTAGTGTTTGGTTATTCATTTAAACAACGTTTGCGTTGTCCGGTTCATGTCGAAATCTACAAATTTGAAATTTTTTTTGTAAGTTTTCAAATTTAAATTTTGTTTGTCCTTTAGGGTTTATTTGATGCATAGATGTTAGTTGTACAAGTTGATCGTTGTGAAAATTGATTTTTGGAAGTGAAACAAAAGAAAAATGCGGTGTTTGGTTCGTGTAAAAAGAAAAGGAAAAAGAGGGTTTTTGTAGTTTTGATGTCGTGGTCGTGATGGTTGAATAATATATGATGGTAGAATGCTTATTTTTTATAGTAGCTTGTATGGCTTATTCGGGCTTATTTTAAAACTATTTCTTGGCTTATTTGGGCTAATATGCCACGAATGGATTCCCAAAATCACTAGGAAAGCGATTTTGATAATTTTGTGTTATGGCGTATGTTGTGGACTATTTTTGAGGCTTATGGTAGTAACCAAAAGCGATACGTAGCTTAATAGCTTATTTTAAAGCTTAATATACGTATTTTGGAGTTTATGGACTCACGGCCCAATAAGTCTATTTGAGCCGCGGCTTAATGGGAGGGCTTATTGTGGTCCGGATTATTTCTACATATAAGTATATACTTATATATGTAAATGGACCTTGGTTTTGGACTTAAATAGTATTTTGGACTTATATATGTCCTAATGGACCCTTGTTGGGCCTTAAGGCCCAATAAGCGATATGTAGTAGTTATGAGAATTTTGATGGACTTTTGAAAGTGGAAATGTATTTACGAAGTGATATTGAACGATATTTTGGGAAAAACGTGTTGGTAAGCGTTAACGATTGAGATTTTGGAATTTTGTCGAAAAGTGTCGAATTTGTGAAAAATGTTGAAAATAAGGTTTGAAACCTTGGAAAACGTTGTATAAACGTACGAGTCATGTCGAAATTTCGTAAAAAGTTTATACTTAGAAAATTTCTTAAAAACATGATTTTTGATTTTAAATAATAAAATAATATTTAATTATTTTATTTTATTTATTTAATAAATTCACTAAAAGACGAAAAATATAATTTTTCTCGAAACTTCTCTAAAGTGTTTATTATGAGTAAACGTTTCATTTTCAACCGTATAATGATTATTTTGAAGTGACTAAGGTGTACCGAATGGACTTGTCGAGATATATTTATAATTAATAATTATAAATATTTATTATATTACTTATCTATTTACGCTAAATAGTATAAGTATGTATTATCGAGGAATGAGATTGATATGATTGTGGAGTTAAGTCGTCAACCATCACACCACTAAATTGTTTTGGGTAATTGTACAACGCGTCTAAACTCTATGCATCAAACGTGAAGATTGTTTTGGAATTGGATGATTAAATTGGGACATTAACTGGACTAGGTCGTGTGCGGGCGTCGTTGCATTTGCTTGTGTGATTGAGATTTGGTTGCTAAAGACTTGCTTGAGGTGAGTTCTCGTAGCCCCACTTTTTACTGGTTTTTCCGTTGGGGGAAAATGATACTCAAATGTGTTTTGAAATGTTTTGAATTGATTTGTGCGAAATGTGGTTTTGTTTTTGGGACAAGGGTTGTTATATTGTTACTATTAAATTTCCTCCAATATCTGTTGACAACTTAATTATTTCATCTGAAATATTTAAGTAATTGCGAAATGCAAATTTTATTCTTTCGCAAAACTTTCCACTCTCTAGAAAGTGAAGAACATAAAAAAGATATTCAATCTTCAAGTGTTATTGAGTCACCACATTGTCGCGTCTCTCATTATTCTTCCACCATGAAAGAACTACCACCTCATTTTACATACCTACCTTTGTTCATCAACATTGACAACTAATAAAACACCAAACAAACCTTCGAATTCCCAATTATCTACCTTTATCTTGATAGGATCACATGCACATCAATTGTTAGTGCAAATGATATATCAATCATTTCTGACAACCTCTTGTCAACACCTAGTTTCTTTAGTCTCGCTCATTCTTCCTTACTTTTTAGCTTTATGGAATCATTTTTATTCACATCCAAGAGCATATCGTCTCCATCCCCATCTTATTTTTCTTTTTATCCTTTTAAAGTATATATTTTGTTATATCTCGCCAAGATATTAAGTGACATTCGTCTACCGTTAAAAAGTCATTCTCATAATATTTGTGTGTCAACAATAAACGAATCCATTCTCGTTTATTAAAAGTCGGTCGAATCTTAGTCCTTAAACACATGTCTCAATTCTTTTTATTACGTTGTTGATTTTAAAATAATGATTTCATGTGTCTAATTTCTAATTCTATTTCAAAGTGTCATACTTTAAAATACTAACACCTAAAAGTGCATGTCTAGTTCCCCGCTAATGTCTTGCTATATATATATATATATATATATAACTTGTCTACTAAATTTGTTTTGTAGCACACATCCATATCTTGATTCCTTGGTGCCCCAAACAAGGAGGAGCATACACCAAGGGGGAGCACTTACAAGCGTCCTACTCATTAAATTTGCATTCATCAAACTTCTTGAGCATCGATGGTAATTTATTTGATCCATGGATTTGTTAGAGTCAATATACAAGGAATGTAATCATTATGGGGATGCAATGAGCAAGGGGGAGCTCAAAGATATGTGAGTAAATAGAGTAGGGTTGGTTAAACCATGATGATAAAAGACTTCACTATGATGATGCAAGCTCACCTTTATAGGAAGATAGGATCTGGGATCCTCAAATATAATGAAGGGTTCATCCACACTCTAAATCAGGGACGAAGCCAGGGGGTGTCCTGCAGGTGCCCGAGACACTTATGGATTTTTTCGATGTAGTGTCAAATTTTGAGAAAAACAATAATTTTTCCCAAACGTATCATAAATGCACCCGGTCCATCGAAATGTGTTTCTAGTTTTATCGTTTTAATGAAAAATTTGTTTTAATTCACTTTTTAACTCTATTATATTACAATTAAAAAAAATTATGCACCCGGTCATATTTGGTCCTAGCTCCGTCCCTGCTCTAAATACTTTACCTCCTCTACTTCAAAATCACCTTCAACCTTCAGGTTTCTTCTCATACTTTCAATTTATATATTCAAAGTACATACACTCCTATCATGACTTCTTCTCATCTCTCAAAACCTCTTCTAAATTATCTAAGAAACACAAAATCACCCCTACCTTTTTCTCATTCCTCCAACCTATACAGTCGAAGCACCTACGTTCTTATCATACCTTCCTCTCATTTCTTATGACCTCCTCTGAACTATCCAAGAAACACAAGATCACATTCAATATCTATTTCTCACGTCTTTTTCTTCATTCCTCCAAACTATATATGCCTTCTTCTCTTACCTCCAACTTATATGATTCAACCTATATTTGTGAAAAACCTTTTTGTTTTGACAAAAGGGGGAGAAGGAGTGTAAACGAGTAACTTTTAAACTTTACTATGTGTTATAGTTTACATATTTTGTCATCATCAAAAAGGGGATATTGTTAGTGCAAATATTACGCTATTTAATCTATACATTCTCTTTATGTTTTGGTGATGACAAACATGTAACTTGTAAAACACAACATAAAGTTCACAAGTTACTTGTAGATGTATACTTCAACTTACAGATATCTCACCATCTCTATTCACCATAACTCATGAATATCTAACCATCCTTATCCCCCACAAATATACATTTATCAACTCGATCTCGACATCCCGAGACTCTTACTTAGGGGTGAACAGAAACCGCACCGCAAGCCATAAAACTACAAAAACCGCAAAAAAAAACGCACCATAAACCGCAACACAGCAAAAACTGGTAGATCGGTTTTAAGAAAAAATAAAAACCGCAAAATGCGGTTTGGTTGCGGTTTTACCCGTAAAAGCGAACCATAAAATCCGCACCGCGCAGCACATTAATTTTGTAAAACCGAAAAATGGCACATTGACTATTTAATGTGTGTTATAAGGTTTCTAGTGCATAGTATCAATAATATTTTAAGTGATGTGTGTGTTTACATAAAAAATATGCATTGTTAAAACAAAAAAACCAACATTGTAAACCAAAAACCGTAAAAACCCACATTAATTATATAAATCATAAGTGATGGTGCGGTGCGGTGCGGTTAAAAACCGCAAAACCAAAACCGCAAAAACCGCATGGTTGCGGATTCTCACTTTTTAAAAAATGCAATTGCGGATGCAGTGCAGTTTTTACCTAAATCCGCACCGATCTGCACCATGCTCACCCTCACTCTTACTCATATAGGCTTCACTAGTTGAATTAGGCCAAGCAAATGGGTAAATCTGAGGTCGTCCCAATTGCTAAGTTTAGATAATTATAATTTTTAAATGTCACAGGATAAAAATGGTTTGAATTTGTATTGAGAATATGACATGAAATAAATGCGTAACAGTAAAAGAAAAGAAGACTATAAGGATAAAAAACGTGCTAGCCTATTATTTCATTAAATACTATTTATGACATGTTTTCTTTCCTAGTGCAATTTCTAAGTATCGTTTTATTAGGTATCTAATATCAACATATCCGAATTGACATTCGAGGTCTATCCTATACTTCTTAGGATCCCAATTTCTCGAAAGTCTCGATATTAAGGTATCCTGGTTGTAGCTATTAAGTACCAACGATCCAAAAGACCTGTCTATAACCTATATAGATTATTAACCCTCTCTAAAAGAGTTCCTGTGCTTTTTTAAGTATTTAGAGTAATTAAGGCGGTAATCTGGTTGATTCCTACACTAGGGATAGATGCCAACTTATCCTAGTACCTCGCTAATCCTAAGTTCAGCTGTTCGCCTAATAAAAGAACTAACAGGATCAAAACTACCTTTTAATACTACCAAAACGCAGGGTTCAATGACAGGCTATAAGGATATCTAACAAAATTATAATTAAATAGGAAACAATAATCATAACAACAGTAATTACATAACTAGGCCAACACTAAAAGTGCTTAGCCACTCATGGTAATAATACAGTAAGAAATAATGGAACATTTCATTGATCGAAAGCTCATAATCCTTACAATAGTCGTTTATGAATGATTAAATATTTAGTAACTTCTCCCTTGGACTTCAGATGGATTTCTTCGACATATGGAAGCTTGGTTCACCCCTTGATGCTGTGATGGAAGGGTTGATGTCGAATATGTAGAATGAGGGCTCTATTTATACTGTTCGAACTTGTTATGGTGTAACCCTTGTGTATGGTTACCCCGTAATCATGCTGATGTGGGCTTCCTTTTTGTAGGCTTAAAACTGTTATGGTGTAACTCAAACGTACATGTTACGCCATAATAGTGACTAGGATACGTCATCAGTCTTCATACGTTGCAGATTACAGCGTAAGGGTTACTAAGCAATTACGCCGTAATCGTTGTGATGACCATTGTTGCCTTAATTAGATTACGACGTAACTCTCGCGGGATGGTTACATCGTAACGAGTCTTGAGAATCTAACTTTTCTTGTTTTGTGTCCAAAGCCCGTATTTCTTTCTCAAATGATTGTTTTATTCCTATAAACAATAAATAAGTGATTAAGTATCATTTTCAGGCATTTACGAGATATTTACAAGCATTCTGATAGGGAATTTGATACCAAAAAGTATTAAATATTTGATGTTATTAGATATCCTCCTACTTGACTTCTACTTGCATGACCCCGCACACATAACCCTTGTTTAGAAATTGTGAGAATTTAGCCTTATCCATTTACAATTGTTTACCCAAATTCTACAAAAATATGAGTGTGCTGGTGATGCTATAAACTTTAGAACTTAGCTTGGTATAATCTTTACTTCGAGACTCAATAATAGCACTATTTTTAAAAATAATAATAAAATTTAAAATAAAAAAAAAAATAAAAATTAGATGGAGTGACATTTTTAATTTGGTAAATTTCTAGGATTACACCTAAAAGCCTATACATGTTGTTTTATTAACTAACTACACTAGTTAGTTAACCCTCATATAAACCCTTTGTTTACTCTCATTTTTAGAGTAAGATACCCCTAGAAAAACCTGCTGAGCCATTCTTTTCTTTTCATACACCACAAATATTTGTTTCGTTGCGCCTTTACACCTTACCCTACCCTATTAGATTAAGTCCTTTTTCTTTTTTAGTTGCTAGTTACTTTTGTGTAAAGTATTGTATTTCTTGTGTTGAGATTTCAATTTTCTATCTCTGGTATGATCGGGAAATTGTACAACGCAATTGGACACGTGTTGATTTTCTATCTATGGTTAGGTCGGGAAATTGCATAATGCAATGGGAATGTAAAAGTAGTAATTCGCTCGTGTATTTTTAATGCTTCATTATTATGATCGGATATTAATTATTCAGATTTGTCGTAGTCATGTGATGGTGAAATTCTACACATTAGATTTGCTTTTTAGTTTTTAGTGATGAATCGAAAAAAATAAAAAAAAATCAAAACAATACAAAAAAGATGTTTGTAGAGTATTGTTGTATTAGAGCTGGTACGTAATATAAACCAACTATGTATTAGTATGTATAAAGTGGTAGATATCGCCACTAGATGTTGTATAGTATGTATATTGGGATGATTGGGAGTTGACCGTTATGGGAACGCCAACTAAGGTTTGTTTTCATTGATCTATTGATCAAGACATTTTGTGAGTCTAATTCATGTCTCCAAAGCGTTGATTGTTCCGTGTTAAAAGCGTGAGTCAGTTCATCATTTTGTGTCTTTTTTCAAGGGATGGTCCGGAAAGTAACTAGCAACTTTATGCCTTATCTATTTGGACTTAATCTATTTGTTTTGTTTTATTTTATTTAACACCAATTATTTTCCCTTTCCTAATCACTAACCTTTGGTCTTACTCGAATGAGGATGCGAGCAATCACGCATGTCTAATCCGTTGTTACGGCCACGTATGTGTGATTTTGTCCGTCTTGTTGGTTTATTACTATTGGTGAAGGATTAGAAGATCCATACCCTATATCACTCTTCGTCCTAACCCATGGTTTTACTCGAGTGGGGGAATGAATGCAATCATGTATGTCTATTCCATCGTTATGGATGTGTATATGTGATTTGTCGCCCTTGCTGGTTTACGACTTTTAGAGAAGACTACTAATCCTATTCTTTAGCTTATTCGAGTTAAGGTTTAAAAGCAATCATATGTGTCTATTCCATCGTTATGGATGTGTATGTGTGATTTGTCATGTTTTCTGTAATATTGGTGTCGATAGAGATTGGAAAGAGTGATCAAACCCTTAAACCTTTAAACCCAATTTCCCCTTTTAAACTTGTTACTCTTTAGCTTTAGTGGTGGAGATGTGTATCCTTGCCAAGCCTATGATAGAATACTCATCACGACCGAGCAATTGAGCGAATTAGTTACATGTTACCACATAGATTAGTTGAGTAATTTGAGTGTTTTTATTTTTCCTATTCGTGAGGTGTTTGGTTATGTGCTAGTAATCTAATGAAAAAGTGCTTAACGGAAAAAGTCCTAACCTCAAGTTGGGATACATTTTATAAACTTTCTAAAGTCTACTTGAGGACAAGTAGGATTCAAGTGGGGGAATATTTGATGACATCAAATAACATCTATATTATTGCATCATTTATTCCATCTAAATTTCTCATTTTACATTATTTATGCATGGATTGGTACTTAATTGCTTATATTAGTTATTTGCAGCAAATATGGAGCAATTGGTGAAGATTAACTAAAAGGCGCGCATTTTAGAGCTTAAACGAAGAAATCAAGAATCTGTTGATTTGACAACTCATACGCCATATCCATTAAGGAAGATACGGCGTATCTGCGCCTGAACTTCACAAGAGACCACGAAGACTTAATGACCTATACGCCGTATCCAGAAGACATCATACATCATTTTCACGGATAAGCTTAAAGAATATTCTAGGAGATATCAAATATGGTCTCCACTCTAAGAAACCCTTATACACCGTATCGAGACAACCCGATACAGGGTATCTACTTAATTCCAGTAGCTATAAATACTAAACCCTATTAACGGATTTCAGACAGCCGGCTTTTAAACTACCAATTTAATTTTCGAAGACAAAAAGATGACAGATGGTGCAGCAAAGTGCTTAGAATCATTAAGGAAACCCTTGTATTTTCCAATATCTAAAAACGCTTAAATACCGTTCGATTCTTGTATCATTTCATTGATTTTGTTAGTTTAGCTTTAATCATTCATTATGACATTTGTATTGATTACAATGGCTGTTGGCTAATACCTTTAGGTATTAGCCATGATTATGATAAGTTGTGTGTTGTTTATGTCTATCACATGATACTCGTTTATGTTTAATTATGCGTTTAATCTATCATTCAACCGGATCTAGTTTTATGGATCAAAATGGCTAGAGTCTAAGATAGAACTTTCATATAGATGTATGTAACTCTGGGATTACAGGACTGCAAGTTCGACCTTCTAGTGTTTCCCACGATTATAAAGAGTAGTATAGCTAGGTGGTGATTTAGGATATACAAGTACAACTCCTACACCTTGCTTTGTTCACAACCGGCGCAGAAATGCAGGCATAATTTTCGATTAAACATAAGTTAGTAAAGCCTTTATGAGCTACTCGACCAAGATTACTTTATGCGGATTAGGTTAATTGTGGTAGAATTGCCTAATCTAGGTCTTAGGAAGAAGCCCTGCCCAAGTCTAGGAATGATATATCAAACAACGAAATAGGTACGTCATAGCACTCATAAACTAAAACCTGCATTATATTTGATTAAACATGGTTAGTACGTTTTCCCTACATAAGGCTCACCGCTTCTTTTTCTTTTGTCTATCGACTTACGTGTGTTAATTGTCATCAAAACCCTAGGTTAGATAACTAAACCCCATGCCAGTCTCTCAGACTGAGAACCCCCTTCAACCGTTAGAATTAGGAGTAAGTTTAACATAGATTAGAACTAACATAGGTAACTAAAATACTGGGAGACTTATGAATTAACGTTCTCATGCACTTATGTGATCGACACCCAAACTTAATCAACGAACGCTAAAACTGATCGGGTACACTGCCCGTTAGTGTTGTTTTAGGTAAAGTCGACAAAATGTAAATAGTAAAACTTAATAACATAAAATACCTACACACGATGACACATCACCACTCATGGTAACAATAAAGTAAGAAATAATGGGAGATTTCATTGATCTAAAGCTCATAATCGTTACAATAGTCGTTTATGAATGATTAAATACAAAAGTAAGTTTACTGACTTCTCCTTTGGACTTCAGATGGATTTATTTGACCTATGGAAGCTTGGTTTGCCCCTTGATGCTGTGGTGGAACGGTTGATATCGAATATGCAGAATGAGGGCTCTATTTATACTATTCGAGCTTGTTACGGTGAAACCCTTGTGTATGGTTACGTCGTAATCATGCCGATGTGGGCTTCTTTTTCATATGCTTAAAACTGTTGTGACAACCGCGACTTAGAGAGGTTAGTTTAACCGTCAGTGTTAATTTGCATAGCTTTATGTGTTTGATTTATGTGCGTAAGTCGAGTTGGTGATTTATTGATATGGTATATGTTGTTAAAATAAAGTTTTGATTAGTAGAAAATGAATGATTTAGTCATTTCATTTTGTGTGTGATGGTGATTTTAGAAGTATAGTGATTTTCATTATTTTATTGTCGATAAAATTAATGAAGAATGAATCGTTAATTTCGAGTTGAGACTAATTAGTGAATTGAGGTTTTATAATTTATTTATGAGGTAATAAATAAAAATAATATGAAAAATAATAATAATAATAATAATAATAATAATAAGTAGTGTAAGTATTTCATTTTGAGTTATGTATGAAATGAAATTTATAAATAGTAAGTTTAAAACTAGTTTTTATTTAAAAGGTTTACTAAATTAATAAAGGGTTTTTATAAAATAACAAAATAAGGGTAAATATACATTAAATAATATTTAATAAAAATAAATAAATAATTATATAAGGGGGTGTTTGTTCGGTCGAATAGAAGGACAAGAAAAAAAAAGAAAACTAATTTGACTACAATTAGGAAACTAGTAACTATATATACAAAATCAAGAAACCCCTAAATCACTTTTCTTCTCCCCCTCTCTCTTTGGCCGGTCGAACTCCTAAGCAGAAGAAAAAAATATTTTTTTATCAAGAATAAAGGTGTTGATTCGTGTGTACTCGGGTGAAAGGTTTATGTATGATTTCAATTAAGTTCTTGTTTAATTTTTTCTTATATTAGTAACATTAATTGGTGAAATTAGGGTTTCATTAAAATTCAGTAAACATGTTAAAATGATCATTAATAATAAATTAGGCTGTAATTAATAGTGTTTGGATGCGTTTGATTAGGTTTAGTTGTTGTTAAATTCGGAATTAAAACTGGGCAAATTTTTAGGTCATCTTGTAAGTGTCATAACTTTGTCACACGTATAGCTTTTATTGATTTTCTTGAGCCTAAAAATAACTACAGAGAGTCTACTTTCCAACCCCATTGGTTTCATTAATTAAAAGTGAGTGGAAGTCAGTCAAAATAATTTTACAAGATTCGTTGTCAAAACTGAGTTTTTGGGGCAGATTCTGGGTTGTGTTTGTGAGGTCAAAAACTATATCAAAATGTATTTTTAATTGATGGGATTGCTACTGTAGCAAGTTCATGATGTCTATGAATTTTTAGAATTTTTATAGATTTTTCCCAAGTGTTTAAATGTGTCTGGTCGAGTCAAACTTTTATGTGGTCGAATCAGGTCAATTTCTGGATACTTTGCGGTGTTGATTTTTTTTAAATAGCTAGACTTATTATTATTTTTTCTAAAAATTGAAGTAGTTATACAACTCATTAAAGATGTAATAAATGCAGTATGGAAATCTAATTGGGTCATTTAGTATTTTATTAGTGATCATGAAATGACTATAAAATTCTGCTACAATCTAAAAACTTAAATAAAGGGATTTAAGGTATTTAGAGTATAAATAAAGTATGGGATGTATGGTAGGGTGTTTATAATCATAATATAGACATAGTAGTCCATCAATTGATTGTTATATCGTCTTGGGCATTTAGCCTAATCACGTGTAACATGTGTTTTATTTGTGTTTAGTTAATTGCGAGGGATTTGTGAAGTAACTGTGCATCAAGTGAGTTTCACAGTCCCATTTTTCCGTTTTTTCTTGGGATGGAAATGATGCAAATGTTTTGAAATGTTTCCTTGCTGTGATTATGTGTTTTAATTGCATATGGACATAACATGACAATTATATGAATATGTGTTACATGTTGATGTTGAATGAGATCAGATGAGTACGCCTACTCAGTGTGATTAGTGATATTGATTGGGATCGGATGAGTACGCCTGATTCGTAGTTTTACGTACCTATAAAATATATAATAATAATACTACTTAGGCAAATTCTAACTATTCACCTTTTACCAAGGTAAAAAGTCAAAACTTACAAAAATAATATATAATATATATAATATACGTATGTTTGACCTGGCAAGTATGATCACCCGGGTCGTTTCCCCAACGACTAGTGACATTGAGAC
>BQNB010173734.1:2208-13329 GCA_026074375.1 Tanacetum coccineum
TATCAGAGTTGTTTTAGATTTATCTAAGATAACTAAAGCTTTAACAAGCTAATCAAAGATCTGTAAAAAGGGGATCAACAAGAACCGATGTATAGAGAGGCCGCAATCTCTTGACAATTTATCCTCATCTACTATGAGACACATACCAAGTGATAGCAAATGTGAGCATTGAGCACCATAAGAAAACTCACACATCTTTGCTAGATTTTTCAATTCTTCGTCACATTGTTTCTAAGCACGAACAAGTTACCTCCAAATGTTGTAAGCCATTTGAGATATAATAGGAACACAAACCCAAATAATTCCACTTCACCATCAAATAAGTGATAAACAATCTTCTTCGTAACCACATCTTCAATAAATATAAGCCTTTTAATCCTTTAAGAACATTAAAAAAATCATAACCAAAAATCTTCTTGTGTGTGTTATGGATAACCAAAATTGCCCTTTATCACCCGATATCGAGCCAAACTAACAGTATAAACTTCTTTCTCGGACGACACTAGCAGCTGAAACTGCTTTCAACAGCACCAATCTCATTGTGCAACACTAATCGAACAAGCAGTACAAACTTTCTCGTGCCCACGAACAACATTAAAATCATAGAAAGCAGCATTAATACTTTGCTCTTTGTCACAAAGTATAATTGGACAGCATTAACTTTCCATGAGAGCAACACTAACTTGTCTTTTATCATCGTTGGCAGCACATATATACTATCAATCTACGTCCAAGCATAAGATGTCAACCTTTCCTTTAAAAGATAAATCATACCAGATTCTTTTCCCATATATACGCAACCATATTTTGGATAGTACCAGCCCACATCCAAATCTGCTATAATCATGTTCAAAAAGGAAAACAGAATAAAATCCCTATAAATTAGGGTTTCCTTTTCACATCATAAAATATACTCTTCTCATAAAAATCAGGAACCAATAGTTATAACAATATTGAACACGATCATCATGAAGCAATATTAATATCATATCAATCCAATCATCAGCTTTCAATGGGCTTCTAAACACCAAAACACAAATCAAACCAGAAAGCCCACATATACCTGCGAATCCAGATTCAATACCATGATAATAATTACATCCTGCTACGTTTTCTTCTATTCAAACACCTTCACCAACACTCAGAACTAACCATAATCTTCATTGACCTGCTGCTTCAAGAATCAAGCACAAGAAAACCTATAACCACAACAGTATTAACTATGAACTTGAAACCCTAACAGTGACCACACATGAACCTGCTGTTGAGATTTTATTGCAAACACAATCATAACCATAACGATGAGCATGATAATTTACCAACATGATGATGATGTAACTAGTTCTTCAACAAAAACCATAACCTGTACTTACATCTGATTCTCAAAAACCAAATAAACTCTCATACCTGACATTGCTATAGCAGCAGTATTAATCAACCAATGAACACCAAACAGCAGCTGCTTTATAAACTCTAAAAATCCTTTTATGAAGTGTCTTCCTAATGACCATTCATAAATAAAAAACAAAATTATCATCTATTACATCGATTCATATCATTATTAGGGTTTTGTAAAAACCTTAATGTCTTCGACTTAAGAATATATGTTGCATAAATACAAACCAACCGTGACAATAGCAACATCCTTGAATCTTGAATTTTGTAATCATGTAACAGAAAAGTATGCCTTTTGTCTCACCGAATTAGGGTTTGTCGGAAACCCTAATTCACTGGATTTCAATCAATAACCGAAAAAGAAAATAGAAACATTTGCCGAATTAGATCAAGACCCAATTTTCTTTTATGAAATTTGATTGTAAAAACTTTGTAACACCTAGATCAAGAGCCCCATCGCTTTGATACCAATTGTGGAAACCAATAGATTGTTGTAGCTCTAGTTTGATTAGAACTTTAATCTAGGATAATGATAACATAGGCGGAATATTCACACATAGAATCAATATTATCATAACAAGGTTTTACCAAACATTCACCACAGCCCTAATATTATTTTATCAAGATAATATGGTTACATCAATGAACTGTAACAGGGATCAAGAAAAACCTTGATTACCTTGAGGCTAAAACTACATATGGCATCTACATCTTTACGCCGGACACACACATACTTTTCCTGGTGTTTACATCTTGACAAATATAAAACAATATCTAGGGATCTCTTTATATAGTAGAGTCCATCTAGATTTACAAGAGAAAATATAATTGTATAAGGAAACTAAATCTTTTAATTCGTTAATAAACTTCATCTTTATCTTCAAGAATCATATCTTTTGGAATCTTTTATCTTTTGTAGAATAAACTCCACCAGCTTGTAGAATTCTATAATGCTAGATTCAGTCCTTATGTTTCATTATTGTTTCATTCTTGTTTTGTCTTATTAACTCAAATATAATTCCCAACAAAAACTCTTGTAATATTTGCACAACCGAATACGCGTTCGATTGAGGTTTTCTTATTTTAATCGTTCATATATCAAACCGTGTGTATTTTTACAATGACTATCGGCTAATACCTTTAGGCATCAGCTATGTTTATGAAGATCTAATGTTTGGTTTGTTTATCTTGATTGCTTAATTTATCTTTGATTTATTGATTATGTTTATCACATGATACTTGTTTATGTGCTTAAGTATGCGACTTATCATTCAACTGGGTCTAGTCTTACATATTTAATGCGCTGCAACTTCGGTATTGTTTTGGCGTAGGCTAAGAGTCCGGGATAGCTCACCATATAGTGATGCGTATATGTGGAACAAATAGGATCACTAATAACGTCCTGCTTGCCTTGATTGAACTGGTTTTACCGTTGAGCCATAAGGTGACCTTGGTATCAATGAGTACGTTCTTATTCACTGGGTAAGGACTCTAACAGTGGACTACTAGTATATAAAGAGTCGTTAAGCAGTAAGTGGGTAAAGCCTCCATGAGCTAGGGTTTAGTAAGAGCACCATTACTTAGATCCTAAGATAGATTATAATCAACATAAAGATGCTTTATGTGGATGCGTCTAATTGTGACAGAATTAGTGTGTCTAGGTCTTAGGAAGAAGTACCGCCTAAGTCTAAGAATGATATGCCCTTCGAGATAAGTCAATCATTGCACTAAATAAACAAACCTATGTTTTATTGGATTATTCATGTTTGATACGTTTTCCTTACATTAGTTCTAGACCGATTCTCTATTGTTTGTTTGTCTTCTTGTGTGTGTTTATTGCTTTACTTGTCATCAAAACCTTAGGTTGGAGACACAAAACCGTGCCAGTCTCTCAGGCTGAACCCTCCTTTTTTGCCTTAGTTTAGGTTTAACTTAGGATAATTAAAACTAACATAGATAACTAAAATACTGATAGAATTAGAAGTTAACGCTCTCGCACTTAGTAATCGACTTATCAACGAAGCTACATCTTGATCGAGTACACTGCCCGTTAAAGTGTTGTTTTTAGGTATACTCGGCAAAATATAAATAGTAAAACTTGATACATAAAATACCTACGCACAACGACACATCACTTGGTCTTGTACAGGTGCTTAAAACGAAAGAAGTGCTTAAATGGAAAAATCCTTAACTGCGGTTATGATACATTTTCAATATAATCTAGAGTCTACTTGAGGAAAAGTAGGATTCAAGTGGGGGGATATTTGATGACATCAAATAACGTCACATTTATACCATCATTTATCCCGAATAAACTAACCACTTTTATATAATTATTGCAAAAATTTGTACTTAATTGCTTAAAAGTGTTATTTGCTGTAAATAAAGAGTGATTTGTGAAGACATGCTAAAAGGCGCATACTTTGGAGCTAAAACAAAGATATTTGAGGATTGACTATTTTTGACCAATACGTCATATCCACAAAAAGAGATACGACGTATCAGCGCCAACTCCTCACAAGAAAATGCGTATAAACAATTCCCAATACGGCGTATCACTCATCTCCAATACGCTGTATCCAGCTGGATTACTATGCCGAGATTGGGTGAATAAATTATTTTGGGAAGATATATCAGATTGATTATAAACTTTGCGCGCACTCCAAAGGAAACACCCTAATACGCCGTATTGGCCTAGCCCAATACGGCGTATCCATACTTTTTTAGACACTATAAATAGAAGACTCAAAAACGAGTTTCCAGTGTGCAAAATCATATTCTCCATACCATACATATAAAAGACGATTTTTTGAAGAAAAGAAGTGCAACCAAAGGTCAAGCATCGATCACGATCCCATAGAAGACACCGTGTAATTCCTATACTCTTATAATCCTTTATTTTTTGGTATCGTTCGGTAAAACGTTTAGTTTACCTTGGTTATTTGATGACACTTGTATAATTACAATGGTTATGGGCTAATACCCTAGGGTATTAGCCATCTTAATGAAGATTTAATGTTTGGTTTGTTTTAAAATTGATTTCTTAATTTATCGTTGAAAGTTTCATTATGTTTATCACATGATACTTGTCAACGTGTTAGAATATGCGACCTATCATTCAACCGGGTTAAGTTACGCCTAACAAGTGAGCTAGATACTTGGATAGCTCTCCGTATCGTGTTTTATATTACTGGTCCAATAGGATCACAAATAACGTTCTGTCTTTGTCTTTAAATTAAGAGCTTAGTTGGATCAGCAGGTGACACGTAATGTTTCAACAAGTATGTTCTTGATTAATTGATAAATATTTGAATAGTGGACTACCAGTATATAAAATACCGTCAAACAGTAAGTGGGTAAAGTCCCGATGGGCTAGGGTTTATCAAGATCACCATTGCTTTAATCCCTAGATAGATTATAATTAAACTAAAAGTATGCTTTATGCGGATACGTTAATTGTGACAGCATTCAACGTGTCTAGGTCTTAGGATAATGTCCCGCCTAAGTCTTAAGAATGATATACCGCTTCGAGATAAGAAATCATTGCACTAAATAAATGAACTAGCGTTTAATCGGATTTGATATGGCTAATACGGTTTTCTATTATTTGGCTTGTACTGCTCTTTTATCTTCTGTTTGTTTTCTTGCATGTTTATTGTGTTTAGAATTGATAATTGTCACCATAAAACCTATGCTAGTCTCTCAGGCTGAAAACCCCCCATCATTGTTAGAAAACGTATATAACATAGGTTTAAAAAGTAATTAGAATTAACTTAAGTAGAGTAATTAAAATACTGATAGATTATAAGGTTAACGACCTCGCTAAGTTGCTAGACACTTTTTTCCCGACCGTAACCATGATAAAGACATAACTATTTACAACGTCTTGATCATAGATAAAAAACAACAACCTAAGTTGGCGTTCCTATTACGGTCAACTTCCCAAATATCCCATACTTTACATACTATACAAGGCAAGTGGCGATATCTACCACTTTATACAATACTCTACATCATTGATTTGTATCAACGAGTAATCGATCCTTCATGTAATTCCTTCGGTAGTTACGAAACGATTATCTTTAAACTTTTCCTTCTTTTTTTGTTGCGATTTTTATAATTTTTTCAAATTTTTTTGCTAACACTATACTATGAAACATCCCGGTGGTAGTTTTCTAACATCTCACGACATAATAATCTAGAAAAATTCCCTTCATATTCTTCGAACGTACCATAAATTGTCATGGTAGTAAAAATACATGAGTTTTGACTATAATATACATTCCCATTTGCAATGTGCAAATTTCTTCCAACCGTACCAAAATAGACACAAGACTCGAGAAATACAAACTTTACACTTTAAGCAACTAGCAACTGTAAAATAAACTTAATCTAACATGATAGGCTAAGGTGTAAAGGTGTAACGAAACAAATAATTGGTGTAGTTCTTAAAGGATTGGCTCTACGAGTTGTTCTAGTGGTATCTTACTCTTAAAGTAAGAGTAAACAAAGGGTTTATACGGGGGTTAACTGACCAGTGTAGTTAGTTAATAAGCAACATGTAAAGGTGATTTGGGTGTAATCCTAAAATTTACCAATTTAAACAAGTTACTCCATCTAAATCCATAGTACTTATCACTGCGGTCGTCAATATATACCCAAGCCTAGTTCAAAAGTCTACAAATACGCGCGCAACACTCATATTTATGCGAATTTGGGGTAAACATTTATTTCGAACCTGATGAGCGGTTAAATCCTCAATATAAGAATATCTTACAAGGGTTATATGTGTGCGGGTTATGTACATCAAGTAATTATTTACCAAAAATAAGCATGACGAAAAAAATTGAGCATCAATATTAAAGCATTTTGTGTGAAAATTAGGACAAGTATACATTCTAATTCCATCCCCCTACATGAATTATACAACGTCCTCGTTGTATAGATAAAAATATTAAATACGGGAATTAAAAAAAATTAGAATGAGAAACTCCCCTGATATTTGCTCGGTAGATTCTTCATGTTGAGTTTTTGAGCAAGATTGTGTTGAACAGCCGCCTTGAAGTTTCAAGACTCCAACACTTTAATATTTCCAGATTTGTAAATTCTCCACCAATATTCGTTGATATTTCTTTCACGAGGTCCTGTATAAATTCTCAGAAAACAAATGCAATTCTATCTCCGTGTATTCGTTGGTTAGACTCGAAATAAATACCTAAAACTGTACAGGAAGTCGATACGCCGTATCCATACCCCAGGATACGTCGTATTGATACCTGTGTCGTATACGCTGTATTCGTTTAACGAATACGCCGTATAAATTATGCTAAAAATAAAGACTGAATAACTTCCAGATAGTCAGTACGCCGTATCCATGGGGTTTGGATACGCCGTATAGACAGTTTGGGAAGACATACTCGATAAAAACTGCAAATACATTCTGTGTTGTCTCTCGGCAAGCACTTTTGTTTACAGAAAAGTCTTTAAGTTAGAATTGCCCCAATTTAATCCCATCCTTATAAAACAACTTAGGGTCGAACGGGATGCCAAATGGCATATACAAATTCTTGATTAGGAAAATGAATGGCATCCCTTTGTTAAGATGATTCCAAGTCATGATAATAAGATTTAATCCCTTGATAAAAGTTTCAGTTTTGAAAAATTTATTAGATGTATCATGACTTATTTCCAAAAGCTTATTTGACCCATGTGCATAGGCACCAACATCGGTATTTATTACATCAGGTAAAGGTTTGACAGATAAATCCCCTAAAGAGTGTTCAATATCGACTTTATCATCATCATTGTCCTTATCTGATTTTGAATCATTGGGATAAATTACGTTAAAAGGAAACAGATCATTAAAGTTTAAAACATTTTGTTCCTCTTCATCACATTCAGACAATGATGTTTCATCTTTTAAATTAAATTCATCGATATGTTGAGGACTTACAGTAGGTTCAATTAAGAAATCTAATTTAGACGTTAGAGCATCATTATAAACAATGGCTGAAAATTCATTCTAAAAAATACTTTAAAAGAAGTCTATAATCATTAATAGCAACTGATCTGTAAAATGCTCTAGGTGATGAGAACAAAGGCACAAACGGATTGACGTTTATCAATTAACGTTTCCCGAACCATTATCAAATCAAATGGTTAGAAATATTTATAAAAAAACGAGTTTTGTCAAAACTACCGGTAATCTACATCGTCGGATTCCATCAAACGATATTCTAAAGTTATTTTCACGTCGTAGAGAACTTACCGAGTGTTTTTCAACAAAGAAAAGTGTTTCCATTCGATGTCAAATTATCATTGAAGACAATAGCTGGGAATTCGATTTCAACGGATCTGAGGTCGTGAACATCTTCATCATACAAGATCTTACCATACCTAGCAATTTCCCAGTTAAACACTTTCCCATGTTTTCAAGCCTTTTCTTCCTCAAGCCTGATATACTCTTCTATAGTAATGTTGGGTTCGTCCATTTTAACCTGTAATAAAATCTGCTAGGGAAATAAAACTTCAAATAGCTAAATACGCCATATTCATGAACTAAATATCCGTAATTGATGAATATAGAGTCGGATACGCTGTATTGGTTTGAAAAAAAAATTATACGCCGTATCCAAGAAAATGAATACACCGTATTGAGTATTCGAATCAGAAGGTTACAGCAAACTGTAATAATGCACACAAACACACAATATGTAAAATATACAATGCAGAATTCAAACACATAAAGAATAAAAAAGAAGAATACAGGACAAAACAAACACACAAATATGCAAATTAATCTAAACTAAAAACTCGTAATAAATAATATTAAACAACTTCACTCCCGAAAGTAAGCCGGCAATGGCGCCAAAAAAACTTGAGGTGTCCGTTGTGCGTAGGAATTTTATGTATCAGTTTACTATTTATTTATGGCCAACTATAACCTAAAAACAATACATTAACGGGTTAGTATACCTGGTCAAAGGAGCGTTTTCGTGGTAATTAGGTGTACGATCACTAAGAGCTAGAGTGTAAATAGTCTAATCTATCAGTTATTTTAGTTATCTAAAGTAAACTAAAACTAATAAAAAGGGGGTTTAAGCTGAGAGACTGGCGCAAGGTTTAAGTATTTATCTAACCTAAGGTTTTTGATGACAATATAAGCAATAAACACACACAAAAAGAACAAACAAACTAATGATCTATAAAGAAGCGTCCCAGAACTAAATGTAGGAAACCTTCAAGGCATCAACCATGAATAATCCGATAAAATGCATGTTTGTCTATTAGTGCAATGATTGCTTATCTCGAAGGGTATATCATTCCTTGAGTTACGCGGTATTTCTTCCTAAGACCTAGACACACTAATTCTGTCATAATTAGGCGCATCCGTATAAAGCAAACATTTGTTGATTATAATCTACCTTAGGAGATTAATAATGGTGCTCTTACTAAACCCTAACTCATGGAGACTTTAACCACTTACTGCTCAACGGCTCTTTTTATACTAGTAGTCCACTGTCCGAGTCCTTACCAATGTAATAAGAACATACTCGTTGATACCAAGGTCACCTTATGGCTCAACTAAGCTCACTAACTAAAGGTAAGGATATGTCAATATTTGTGATCCTATGATTCTAGATATATAAATTTCAATATGGAGAGCTATCCCGGACTCTTAGCCTACGCCCAAACAACACCAAAGTTACGGCGCATTAAATATGTAGGACTAGACCTAATTGAATGATAGGTCGCATACCTAAGCACGTAAACAAGTATAAATTGATAAACATAATCAACAATCAATGATAAATTAAGAAATCAAGATAAAAAACCAAACATTAGATCTTCATAAACATGGCTGATACCTAAAGGTATCACCCGATAGTCATAGTAATAATACACACGGTTTGATATATGAACGATTGAAATAAAGAAACCTTAATCGAACGCGTATTCGGTATTGCGCGACAGATTAAAAGAGTTTTCCATATGATCAAGATGGCACATTTCTAACTTCAAGGCACCTTTAATTCATTTCTTGGTCGACTTGGTGGTTTAGGGATTCACTTGCATACCTAAAACTGAGTTTAGGATCGTCTATTTATAGAGTCTGTGTGGAAAACTAGAAGGGGGGGTTGAATAGTTTACCGCTTTTTAAATTTATGTTCAGTTGGTATAAAACTTAGATCGACATTAATGTGAAATTCACAATGTGCATAAAAGAAACAATTTAACAATCAAATGAGTAATGACCATAATAAAATAAGTATGAAAAAAGAATAAATGAGAAAAGAGAGGGGAAAGATCAAACCACAACACGAGGATTTAGAGTGGTTCGGTAACAAAGCACCTCTTCGTCCTACTCCACTCCTCGAGCACCAAACTTGAGAGTTTTCTTCACTATGTCAACAAGCTCCCTTTACACCAATTTCTGACATAAAGCCAAATGTCGAGTTCTAATCCTAGCTAGAACCAATCTATCACAACTAACCACACTACTTTATAACGATTCACAACTTCACTTCACTACATACCTTTTCTTCACTTCACTTTACAACTTTACCACACAACTCTGTCACAAGCTTTCTATACTTCTCTTCACAACTTTACTTCAACTAAACACTATCTTGATCACACCAATCTAACACTACTTCTAAGATCACCTCGATCCAAATATACTTCAATGATCACCATAATCTACTTAATATACAAAACTATGATACACACCTTTATAATATACACAAATGATTTACAAGATATAATACACTTGCAACAAGGTTCCAAGGATACACACTAAGCTATAATACTTCTTCACTTGATGGTAGGAAGTATTCTTCTTTTGCACTTGAGGATCAAAGCTTGGATCACTTGGAAACAAAGCTTTATGATTAAATGATCAAAGGAATGAAAGGAGAGTATAAACTGATTTAGAACAGAAAGAAAGTGTGTGCAAAAGGTGAGAAAATCAGTGGGGAATAGTACAGTATTTATACGCCATCTGAGCTGGATTTTTGTTTGGGTGGTCCCCTTAATTAGGGTGTCGGTCCCCTTAAAATTAAGGGGGCCGCCCAGCCCAAACGCTCCCTTTTTTGTTTTTTCTGGTGGAGGTGTTTTCTGGAACATTTCTAGCTGTTTTTGGGTAGAAAATTTAAATTCATAATATTTATTTGAATAATAAATTTCTTTTAAATCTAAAAATGTTTTTGTAAAAGATATAAAAATGTTTGTGACATTTTTATAAAAAGTGTGAGGTTAAATAAAAAATCCTTTGATCATGAAATGCATTAAACATTTGTTTATTCATACCTTTAAGTGGTTAAATTTTCAAAATGTAAATTTACTACTAATTACTTGTTTATATTTAATGTTTCATTAATCGTTTTATATTTGTGATTAACAAAAACGAAGAGATTATCGAACAAATAATTTAATATTGTTTTTTAGCATTAAATATTTCTATCAACAATCTCTCTCTTTTTGATGATTACAAAATCTAAACTCATTAAATATAAATTATTTTAAAACAAGTATTTAGTGAGTTTTATGTCTATTTCTCTCCCTTTTTGTAGAATCAAAAAGGCTTCGTCGACTAATGTGAGTAAAATCGACGGAATAAGTGATCCCCCTTGATGTGTGTTCCTTCTCGTTCGAGGGCACCAAAGAATCGAGCTATGGTAACTTTGCTACAAAAACAAGTTAGAAGAACAACACCAATGTTTCTAA
>BQNB010173735.1:0-13328 GCA_026074375.1 Tanacetum coccineum
TGGTGCTGACGTCCCGAGCGACACTGTTTAGTAGGGAATTATGTGCTCTTTATACCTTTCTTTTAATGAAATTCTACCGTGCATTTGATATTCTTCTCTAATTTCCAGATGGAAATTAGACAATTGGATGCTAGACAGGACTATATCGGATTATAAACCATAAATAATAGTAGTGAATTACTTTTCACACAACATAACTATGTCCTACTGCTTATCTTATACATTTACTCTAGTAATATATCGGATTATACAAACGTTCGTTGCAAACGGCCGTTAGTATAAGTCATTAACTAGTGCCACGTTAGATTTAGGGTTACAATAGAGACAAAAATCTGGATTTTCCTCCTAGTGCGAAGCCGTGAGTTCAAGGGGTTTCTTTTTGCGGGTCTCCTAGTGGTTCGGGTCCCGGGGCCTACTCGTTTGGATGGTTTAATTCGGGGATCGGATTTCAGATGTGGTGCCGTTCTATAAAAACAGAGATCCTAACTTTAAACTCTAGAACAAAAATTTTGTGAATTGGTTGACCTGTATTCTCTATTTGTCAAACAGGACCAATCAATCATGTATTGTTGCTTTTTATTATGTAATCCTAAAATTTCCAATCAACCATATATCTCGATCAATGCACTAATATATCAAGTGTTTCCCCAAACAAACCAGATTCTAATAGTAGTGAATTACTTTTCATTGGGGGTATTTTGGTAAATTTGTCAGAGATTACATAAGTTGCATAAGTAGCATATGCCACATGGGTAATGCTACTATATTTATACATTAATAATAGTAGTGAATTACTTTTCACACAAGTCTTGTGAAAGCTACTGCTTATCTTATACATTTACTCTCACGATATCAATATATTAGAGCTTGGTAGTGGTTACTCTACTATATTTACACATTAATTAATATTGTAGAGAGTTATAACTAGAGGGTCTCAACGCAGTTACATGAACATTGGTTAAATATGGGTTGCATTTTGTTACTGCTAATGGGCTAAATTGTCAAAATCACTCTTAACAAGTAATAAGTTTCTTATGGATTTTGTATGTCAAGATTACCTTATAATAAGATTACCTCAATTGATGTGACATATCGTACTTTCTGAAGGTTTCTTGAAGAAGATTGTTAGGAGTATCCCCTTAGTTATATGGTTGGAATTCATCGTCTTCAAAACAAATAGAAAATTACATATGCACTCGATAAATGTACAAAAGAATCTTTGCCAAGTCTCACATGTCACATAACATATATACCTAATTATTGTCATGACAAATAAGAGATCCTAACTTTCAACTATAGAACAAAAATTTTGCGAATTGGTTGACCTGCATTCTCTATTTGTCAAACAGGACCAATCAAGCATGTATTGTTGCTTTTTATTAAGTAATCCTAAAATTTCCAATCAACCATATATCTCGATCAATGCACTAAGATATCAAGTGTTTCCCCAGACAAACTAGATTCCAAGTATGTCGGAGGTCTTCCTAGAAGGCAGTCCCTTTACTCGGGTAGTGGTGTGACTATCTACATCTTACCTCCCAATATCCGACCTCGGCGGAATTTAGTATAGTTGTTGTTATAGTAGACTAAATTCCAAGCGAAAATACTACTGTGAATAGCGTTAATTAGTTTCATACGAGTGCCATTTTTGTTTTGCGACGTGGAACCTTATATGTATATATGGGTATGTATTGCTATTTAATGTTCTTTAACAATAGCCATAATCTATCACATCTATCATAAAAATACACTCATGATTTATAACTTTTATTTATAGCATTTGTGAATTGATCACATTTTGCATCTAGTAAGTGGCATACATAAATACACTTTCACAAGCTTGTGTTTGATGTTCCTATTTTTATGAAGTACATGGACTAATTTCCATGAATATTATACACCTTATTTTGAACCACAACCACCACCTCCACGACAACCACCACTACAACTGGCACGACATCCTGAGCAACTCGCACGACATCCACCACCACCACCACCACAACCACCTCCACAACCGCCACTACCACTACATGCTCCACCCGTTGTCCATACACTTGCTGTCATACACTCTGTCATACACGCAGTGTTGTAGATACCATTAAATTTTTGTTCTCCACGTCTCAGAGCCGTGTGGTGAACTGGACTCGGTTGTGTCGTGGTGATATATATACCCAAAGTAATAGGCAAAGACATATCTACATTGTAGAAATGATAAACAAGAAAAGTCAGTTATTCATCCATCTATTACTTGAATAACACTATATAGAAATATAAAAAGTTATTAAAGATCATTTCAAGCAACTTATAGAAGGTTGAAACTGAATTCATACTATTTATTTAAAAAAACAGAATATGAAAAATGGTTTCTACCGTAAAGTAATCATGTTATAGAAGTAATCATCAGTTATGATTTATGAATTCCTAAATTAAAATACCTGAATCAAACTCTAACCATTTTGGAGTAGGAAGTTTCAAATCCAATTCCAACACCGATATTGAGCAAGTTCCAAACGATTTTGATGAATCATCGACAAGCTCAAAGAGAAACTCGCCCTTGGGTTCACATTGGAACATAACAGCTTGTGTTTCTTCAGTGTCCTTGCAAATGCTAAAATGGCTCTTACCGTTGAATAGCATATCATTTTGCATCTTACTAACAGATAGTACAAGTTTGCCTTTGTGATTGTTGGATAAGTTCCGTACCTCTATGATCTCCACTAGAATCTGATAACGATTAAGGTGACAAAATGAATGGTATGGTCAGGTCGGGTAATGGGTTATAACAGTTTGGGATCATAACAAGTTTTCATATAAATGGACTGAAATTTTCCCAGTTTGCTGAATATGTATATTTGATGACTGTATAACTATTGCTGTATGAGAAACTAAGTTACTTCAGTAATTTATTGCGCGTCTTGAAATTTTAACCGAACTGTATTTCTTAAAAAAAAACCGAACTTTTATGTGAAGATGTTTCTAATTGTAGAACTTTGAAAAGTATACCTCCATGAACATATAAAGTTGATGAACTGATTAGAGATGAACTGTAGACATGGCATTTGAACCTTGAGACCGGGCAACATCTCTAAGACATGGCACCTGCACACCCGCTCACCATATAACGACGCGAAGAAACCATCTCTTTCCACTGCTTAGTGTTGTACTCACACCAACTCCACATCTCTACCGCTCTAATGTGTTCTATATAAACCTGGTTGTCATTACCGACGTACCTTTCCTAGTAAACTCAAACTCACACGTATCATTGAAGTAAGAGATTGGATGTAGCTGTGAGTGTGCCACAATAAGTTCTGATTCAGGTAATTAGTTGGAACACAAAAGAGCTTCTTTGGATCTCGCTCCATTGTTTCACCTAACTGTGCTACTAAATCCCTTGTATCTTTCAACTTTCTCTGCCCCCAAGAAAGATATCTTACTTATAATCGAACGTTCTTGATACAGCGTTATTAGTCTTAGCGCGTTACGTTAGCCAAACGAGTGATAGATCTATAGCGTAACGCTCACATATGTTCTCAGTGTTCTAACAGATTGCTTTGTCCATGCTACAAATAACACATGGAAGTGAAAAGAAACTTTGAAGTATCTAACCACCTGTAATAATGAGCTTTTGATCTATTGACTTAGCAGAAACTGAAATCGTATTTTGGCGCATGGTGAACCATCAGTTTTGTTTTTAGTATCATTATCGTCAACGCAGTCATCCATGTCGAGTCTAAGGTTCTTCTGGATACATATGTTTTCCCATAACACTTAGACTTTCGTTTTTTCGGTAGAAGTCCCTCATCAACTCGAATGATAATAACCACGCACACTCTACTGGGTCAATGGATTAATCCAATACATTCCTTCTACGCATATCAAACATGCTACCATGAACCTTGACAAATGGGCAAACTGTAGTTCTCTAGAGCTATGGATTGCCAACATGATGTCTAAAAGTATGCTTATAAATTTCTGTGGATGTCCATCGCAAGTGTCAAATATACAAAATTAGTGAAAATTTTAAGAAAATATGTCACCATGCGTAACAACATGCCTTTTATGCTATGAATTTACCCGTGTTATTTTATAAGTCAAACTGTATACACAGATTTCTCTAATATCTGATAGGAAGCGAGACACAATATGTATATCAACAAATTGATATTTAATAGCAAGTCGTAGGAACCAAACTGTATTTGCGTATGTATGCTTTGAGTTTAGGGTATAAGCTTACCGATTAAAGCCCTGTGCACAGTGCCAGATCCATTCACAATCAGAGTGTGCGACCACTAACTGCCGATCCGCACACCTAGACCGGTCTATCTTTGCTCACGTAAAGGAAGCACAATATTTATACCGTACACCAGTAAATCCATGCAAATCATTGCTACAGTTATCGCCATTAGGGCACAATTCTTATAAATTACAACTACTGATTCGATGACACAATAAAACATAGTCAAAAAGAATTCATACTAAAGTGAGTTAATTTGGGTTATATTTAGCGCACAATAAGATCACAGGAAAAGAAAAGACACCCAAACAAAACACGGTCAAATTCTGGTTGACCTTATTGACTGTGTTGAAATTTGTATCTGAGGATTAATTTACTAGTTTCTGAGGTAGTATACAAGAGAACACATCTAAAAATCTGCTATTAAATAAATCAGATAATTATTTGTATTACACTTCCTGCTCTTCCTAAAAAATCTTAAATTATCAAAATTTTGTTAAAAATGAACCAAAATTTGTTGGGTGGGCTCAACCACACCGCGCGCCTAGACCCTAATTTATAATGACCAGATACCCCCACTAAATAATGGACCCGTTGATAAAAGTGCAACCTCTACACAATCTGTCTGTTCACACATACACTACTAGAATATATAACCTGAATATAGCTCGATCTAAAACAGCGTCCATCGTATAATTTGCCATTGTCATCAACGGCCTCAAGAAATTTCAAATGTTTCTTCGTTGCAGTAATGAGGTCAGTGCTTATCACTATATTTTGAGCTTTAACCCATTCTAGATCTTCCAACAGCTCTCCATGCACTATTTGGTATGTGAAAGCGGAAAAAGCATCATGAAAAATCTGAACAATAGCTATGACCTACATCTAGAGCGATGGCAAGCGAAAAGTACACATTTGTTTACATGACCTGGCGTTACTTCTATGTGTTTGCCAATAAATGCGCCCACATTTTCAGCGCGAGCGATCAATGTTTCCGCGTCATAGAATGCAGGATTTAGTCGCGGATGCTTGTTTACATGAATCTTGCGTGGTCTATCAAACGATCAGACTGCGCTTATAACTGTTATTCTGTAAAAATATTCACTTCATTTGCATATCGTTTTCCCTTTCACAACTTATCTGCATTTTTTTTACCTTTTGGGTATTTATGCTCACTTTCTAATGTACAATCATATATCACATGCAAACCTTAGGATTTCATCTTCCTAAGCATTTTAACAACACCTTTAAAATAAAAAATTAACTAAACAAAGACCTTATGATAACACACGAATTAGTTTATTATACCTCTGTCTTACGCAAAGAGTCGTTCAAAAAGCAACTTAGGAAACTTCGTAATACAGAAAATAAAAGTAACTAGCATTCTAGTGAGTGAACTGGTGGCATTTGCCCAGCTGTTCACAAAAAAGTGACGTATACTGGTGCAATTTTTCCCCAATATATCGATTGTTTAAACATAAAAGTTTTCTAATCATGTTACTTTTTAATATAAAAATAAACCTAAACAAATTATAAAGTAAATAAAGTTAAATCAGGTCTCACTAACACGAGCCTATGACGTGTCCTTGGTGTGTTTAAAGAAGCGATATATGAGCATATAAAGTTCCTCCTATTTTTCTACCTTGTGACCTACTTCTTCCTCGACCTCCATTGCTCTACGCGAGGTGCGGATCACACTACCATCGTTAGTGAGTATTTTCCTCCGCTATACCAAGTCAAGAAGTAAATAGAGTATACACTTTCATCTGAGAGTTACTCTCTCTTAACACCAGCTACTTGTAGTCCGAATTTACTTAGCGCGCGAGAATATCTCTACAGAAGCTATCGGATCAGGTTTCTAAGGTGGCTGGAAATCACAAAAAAAAGAGTCCTCAAGCTTATCATTTAGTTTCTTTATAAATAAGGATTAGGGGAAAAACAAAGGGGATGCCTCATTAGCAACGAAAACATTGTGAAGCAATCAATGTGTTGTTTTTGAGAGAGATTCAATACACAACAATTTCCTCCTAATTTCTTTTCATTATTATCATAATATTCATTATTTTGTCTAGTATTTGTAACATCCATAAAAAACGTGTGGTTAAAATCTTTGGACGGATCATAAACACACATACGATACCTGTAACAAAGTTTAAACAAACACAAAACCACGAAGTGACAACCTTACAATTTACGCTCTACCAATCGATGTAATGTTTTATTCATTGGTAAGATACATATAAATTTACGCATGATCGGTTTCCAACCCTTCTTGTCTTCAATTTTTGCTGATATCATATTGGTAGCAGTTAGTAAACAAAGGGTGAATAAACAAACATACGACACCTATGACAAAGCTTAAACAAACACAAATACATGTCTAAAAATTCACTAATAATACACAAAGTAAAAAAAGAAACTGAAATACCATCCATTAACGGATCACACGGCTATGAAACCGCAGCATCGGTTCCTTCCATACAAAAAAATGACATGAGTTTTAACATAATATAAAACGCAAATGCCATCAAACCATTGAAGGAAAACCCTATACTTCATGCCATTATAAAACCCATCCATCACGAATTGCACAAAAAGAATATAGCCATTCAATTTGCTATGGTGTCTTGAAGGCGAACGATTATCTTGACCAGTTAGACTGTCCATGTCGAGTAAATCTCATACATGAACAACTTACCATTTCGCACAACCCAAAACTAGGGAAACATGAAACACCATCATATCCATAATATGCATTTTTATACATAAACATACATTATGACATAACACTGTTAAATATGCATTCATATAAATATGAATCTACGCTGAGTTCCCATGACATAACCATAGTTTCACTCCGTGTTAACTTTGTATTACATAATACACAACCACTATTTGATGGAAACTTGACTTTCTTGGATAGCCTAAAGATAAATGGAAAAAAAGTTATCAATAGTCACATCTGAGGGAAACAATCAATATACAAATTACTTGTAAAAAAATAGTGTATGAAGTATATAGAGAAACGCAACACCATATACGAATGCCTACTAATGAACCGCGAGGCTCTAAAGATGATTGTAAAGTGATAGGACTCTAAAGTGTTATGATTTCACAGGTTCTGTTGGGGGAGTTTCCAGGATCACATATTGATCATACAAGCATCATGAACAACATCAACAAGAATTAAAAGAACAAAAGATATGGGGTGAATCCTTCTATGAATTTCTGATATAAAAGTGAAAGGTTACAATTGATTTACAGAATTTCTACCCTATATATAAGGAGTGAATCAGTGTGAATGATGAAGAGATACAATGTTTTAATAAAAGTAAACGTTATAACCCTAAATATCTAATAACCGTCCTAATAACTGACATATGGGTCAGTTTATGGGCTTTTGACCCATACATGAAATTCTGCAGCCCCTTTATCAAAGATTAATGGATTATAAGTCCAACATATTCCCCCCTAATCTGTTAATCTTTGATTTCTTCCAATCTTCTTGTTCCTGAGATCATCTTGAAGTTTCAATCTTCATTGGCAGTATGATGTATGCATTAGTTTGTGCTTGCCTTCCTCTTCCTCCTTGAGGGTAATTCCAAAATGCTCGACTCTTCCTTTCTCTTTTGCAGCCAACGATCCATCCATGTTACCATCTCCGTGGTAATCTTCGAAGCGCCTAATGCCTTCGTATCCTCCAGTGGGATTTCCTCGATGATCTTGCTGCCTTATAATGCGAGACAAGGGCTTCCAAATAGTCAAGGTAGCATCTTTGGATCTCTATTCCATCGGATCTCATTAATCCTAGGATCTCTGCAAGCGCTCTAAATTTTCTGGCAAAAATGCATACCAAAATCTTTGAGTCTGCCTTCATCTTCCTTTTTTCAAAAAAAAGGCATGATCTTCTTTTCCTTCTTTTCTTCCTTTAATTCTGTCCGCTGCCTTTGTTCTTTCTCCTTATTTTCTGCTTCTGGATCCATCATGATCTTTATAAAAACGCAGGTTTCTTCTTTGAATGATGGATGAACATGAATTGTTGTGTTGCTTGATCCCTTTCGCTCTGATACCACTGATACTAATGTAAATCGATATGCACAGGTCTTGATGGAGATTTCCAGGATCTTCAATGATCAAACAAGCATCATGAACATAAAAATCATTCAAGAATATAAAGAACAAAAGAGATTGGGGTTGAACCCTTCAATATATTGATATATAAAATATGAAAGGGTTAAATTGTGATTACATACAGCAGAATTCCTAACTATTTATAAGAATGAATCAGTGTGTTTGAGAAGAGATACAACGTTTCAATAAAAGCAAACGTTATAACCCTAAATATCTAATAACCGTCCTAATAACTGACATATGGGTCAGTTTATGGGCTTTTGACCCATCTAGAAATTTCTGCAGCCCCTTTATCAAAGATTAATGGATTATAAGTCCAACATTGAATGTCAAACTTAAATCTTGAGTAGGCATTTGTGAATCTTGAATCTCAAATGGTCAGAGAGATTCAGGGTTTAAAACTCATCGTTACTTGATGCCTTAATCTTCAAAAAATAATCTGAAATCTTCTTGTGCAAAAAGAAAGTCTTGATGTCCTTAGAAAAATACTTGAATCATCAAACCTTGTTTGATGCAAAGCGAGGCAAATAATATTTTGCCTTTTATAATCTGCTTGAGGGTACAAAAATCTCACCAAACTCGAATTGTGAGACATAAGAACACTATGGTCTTCTTCTACATCTATTGTAGGATTCATAAGGATAGATTAATCCTTGAGTTTGTACCCATACCTTAGTTCTTGTCATTGCAGATTCATGCTTCTTGGCTATTCTGTTTTTTTTTTCCACTTTACATCTTCTTGTTCTGATGCCATTGATGTTTCAACTATCATGGCAGTATGATGGTATGCATTATTTTGTTCTTGCCTTACCTCTTCCCTCTTAGAGGGTAATCCAAAATGCCGGAGCTTCTACCTTTCGCTTTTGCAGCCAACAAACCATCCATTTCCATCATCCGTGGTAATCTTCGAAGCTCCTAAAGCCTTCGATCCACCAGTGGGATTCACTCCGATGATCTTGCTGCCTTATAATGCGAGACAAGGGCTTCCAAATAGTCAAGGTAGCATCTTTGGATCTCTATTCCATCGGATCTCATTAATCCTAGGATCTCTGCAAGCGCTCTAAATTTTTCTGGAAAAATGCATACCAAAATCTTTGAGTCTGCCTTCATCTTCCTTTTTTTCAAAAAAAGCATGATCTTCTTTTCCTTCTTTTCTTCCTTTAATTCTGTCCGCTTCTTCAATTGGCATCCATGTTCGCTAGCTTCTTTAAAACGCAGGTTTTGATTCTTTGAATGATGGATGAACATGAATTGTTGTGTTGCTTGATCCCTTTCTCTCTGATACCACATGATAAAAGATGACAGATTCGATTTCCACAGGTCCTTGATGATCTCCAGGATCGTATTATGATCAACCAAGCATCATGAACATAAACATCATTCAAGAAACAAAAGAACAAAGAAGATGGGTTGAACCCTAATAATTCTGATATATAAATCGAATGGGTTGAATTTTTACAGCAGAATTCCCTATCTATATATAGTGAATGAAACGGTGTGAAGGAACCGTTTCATCAAAAGTAATCGGTACAATGTATAACCTAATAACCGTATTATAACTAATCTATATAACTGCCTATCTGTTGGGTTTGTTGGGTCGTCTGGCCCAAACCAAAAGTTTGCAGTCTTCTTTGTATTTGGCTTGTAGGGAAACAACGGTTAAACCCCCCCCCCCCCCCCCAAAAAAATAATAAAATAAATAAATAAATAAATAAATAAAATACAATATCATTGTATTACATGTAGGGGAACTGTTACACTTATATTAATAAAATCATATTACAACAATAACAATAATAAAATTAACGGTACAAAATATGATGCCTACTTAGAACTCCTGGCCCGCTGATAAAAAATTGAAGGATAAGGTGAAAAGAGGGTCACTGTTGGACGCGGTTGCTTATATCCACGCCAAACCCGCTCTAGGTGGTACATGTACTGACCTCGTCATATGGTTGTATTACCCTTTTAACGTTCCATCAGCATTCCAATTTGGAGAATTCACCATTTCGCTAGGAATGGTGGGAGAACATGCATGTTCGGTGATTGGGAGTACATAAGTTTAAGGATCAATAACTATGATGGGGTTTTGACATCAACCTATCTATCTCAACACGCAAAGGGAAAATGGTTAGCAGCCAATGAATTTGAGTATATATATGGAAGGCCGATGGTGTATGCAACTTTGCATGATCACTCACACTATAATGCCCCGACAACAAAAATCCATTATTTGTTTATTGAACAGAATCATCAAAAATGCAGTAGAGAAGAGAAACCGATAGGAAAAAAATGTAGGAAGAACCATGCCGTGATTAGTCGCAGTTTGAACCGCGTCCATATTTACCATCTTTAAAAACCTATTACACCAGAAAAAAGTACACATGTTGAGAAAAAACTACAAGTTGGTTTTGGTATCTGGTGTTCAAAAGATCTCTAATCAAAACATGTGAGTAGACGGTGCGCTGAAAGAGACTGAAGATTGTTTAGCTGTTTGGTTTCATAATTCCATTAAAGGAGTGAATCCCTTTATATAGTTCCCTAAAGTTAATATGTTATATGTACCTTAATCTATGGTAACATACTATATCAATGTATTACCTAAATCCTACCGAATTTCGGGGTAGAAGCACCAACTAAGGTAGTAAGATCATGCATTATACATGGTTGAGTCATTTTAATTAGGAATTTTTTTAAATTAAAATACAAGTAATGTATGGATACGAGTTGTTTATGCCAAAATGTGTTTTGCATCGACTTAAAGTGTTGTAAATGTTCCAGTTGGAATGGATGAACATGAACATGAACATGTATGAAGCGTGCCTTAAAATCGACAAAAAATATTGTAGGGTGTTGAGCGCACAAGTTGAGGCCCAAGTTTAACCTATAGTTTGGTTCTCATGTTTCCTTTTATTTGAAGACATTCAAGATTAAAAAAGATTATGCATTTAAATAGCTGGATTGCTTTGGTAAAAAATGTGATTGGTAAAGAGCAGTTATCTTAACAAAAAAGAGTGTTTGTTTTGAAGTCTTGTGTAGATGGCTATGTACCTTGGTATAGAACTCCTTTGACTCATAAGATATAATGTGCCATGGAGGATGGACATTGTATCTTTAGTTTGGGTATGTTTTATTAGTCTTAGGATAGTAGATATCATAAGGATAGTTTCCTACCAGTCGGGTCTTTGTGCTCTTATGATTAGATAAAAAGTAAAGAAATTACTAATGTGTCATGAAGAAAAATCGGCTGGTGTTAAAGAATTTAGTACTTGATAACAACCTTTAAACACAAATAAAATCAATGGCAGGTGTGATGCAAGGTCCTGATCCAGATACAGGTGAAGTAACAATTGCATATGATGATCCAATAATAATCGAATACATCGGAATGCCTACTTATTCTGGTCGAATGAATTTGAGTGAAGAAACTACTGCCAGGTTGTCATCACAACCTATACGTCCTTCTGACATGGACTTAAGTAAAATTAAATGTATGTTAATTAGTTGTACTTTATTTCTTTCTTTCTAACAAATAATAAATTTTTTCGAATTACTTTTTGGTTTTAAATAATAGTGCCTAAGAATGATGATGGACACCGAAGCAGCTGCAGAAGCAACGGGTAAACAATAATTGCTCTTTTTCGTGAAGTTTTAGATAGATTTCATAATTAGATTGAAATTTGGTTGTATATATAGGTGTTATCAAGGGCCCTGGTTATTCAACTGAAACTATCGCTGATCATCCAAACAATGGAAGCACTACGTCGCCCCACCTGCTCCTCCTCCTCCTAGTGGTATTACCTACTACCTCATCAATCAATCAATCAGATATCTTTCTTTCAACATCTACTTTCGAGCTATCTACCATGTTGATGCTCTTAGTGATATCGTGGTTAATTTTTTTTTTTTTAAACGGCGAGTTAGTACAATACTATCGTTAGTAACCTTGCCGTGTTTAGATTTCACTTTCTAACGTCGTATCGTCGTTGAAGGTTTTTAGAATCCAATTGTTGCAATTTTCCAAGTCTGGTATCCTTGGTAGTATCACGTAAATTAGTGTCACTCTTAATGTCCATGTAATTCTAGCTTCTTGCTGCCTGCTATTTTATCTATATGCCTTTCCAGATTATAATTATCATTTTTAGGAAATGCGTTGTTAATTATGCTGTGGATTCTGACTTTGAACCCTGCAATTCATTCACCTTTTACAGCCGCTCCCCCGCGTGACTAAATAGACCCTACTCACGATAAAGAAGCAGCAGCAATGAGTGATCTGTCAACAATATATATTTTTAAACTGGTTGGTTCATTTTGATCACTATTTGTAATGTTTGGGCAAATGTAATGTTAGTTTCCCTTGTTTTGAATTGTGTAAATTCACCCCAAAGTTGCCTGTCGTGTAAGTAACTAACTCCTCAAAGTGTTTTGTGTCAGACCGTTTTATACGTATTAGGGTGTTTTTGTTGGACGTTAATTGCATAAGTCTTGTTGGACAAAGTAATAAACGCAAAGCTTAAGGGCTGAACTCGTTAGATAGATAGTTAGTAACCGAAAGGTAGTTATTGGCGGTTACAGAAGTTAGTTATTCGGTTAGAAATAGTTATAAAGTTAGTTATGGTGGTTACACCTGTTCATGAAAAGTCACGATGGTTCGGTGGCTATATATACGATGTACATGTAATGTTTTTAGTGTGTCTCATACAACAATATAACTGATTATGTTATTAGTAAATAATGAATCAATTCTTGTCAATCTTGTGCTTGTTGATTGTACCAAAACCTGTGCGTGCAACGATTCTACATTGGTATCAGAGCACATGTTCTGATGCTTGGGGGAAGCAGTTGCATAAGAATGTCCGAGTTACCCTAAACAAAAGCCCTTTACAAAAAGAAACCCACTCCAATAACCCAAAGTGGCCCAAACATAAAAAACACATATCTCCTGAGGGAAAACAGTTAC
>BQNB010173738.1:0-11003 GCA_026074375.1 Tanacetum coccineum
ATGAACAAGAGATTTTATTTGATAAGATGAGTCATCAGTTAGTTGAGATGAATAATAATGTACTAAGGCTTCAAGAGAAAATTGTAGAAAAAGAAACAAAAAATTTAGAATTGGAAGAGTGTGTGCGTAACAAGGATTTAGAAATTGAAAAGTGTTTGGAAAGATTGAATGATTGTGAAAACAAACTTCATAAAATCGGACAAACGAGTCAGACAATACAGTGATTTTAGAAAAGATCATAATTGAATTAGAAGAAGAAGTACTGAGTATTTTGGAAAAAGAAAAAGAAAATTTGGAAATAATTGAGTCTTTGAAATCAAAAGGTTCTTGAGTCGAGTGAAAATGCAATTTCTGAATTGGAAAAACAAAATGAAAATGATTGTCAAGTGGTTAAAAAAAGTTGTGACAATTTGGAGAATTCAAAAGTGATTGCTCCAGGAATGTTTAAAATAAATGTGTCACAAAGTGTTTCACCAATTTCAGTGTAAAAAACGTCTTGTGCTTCAAAGAATGTTGAAAATAAAACAAAAAGAAAAAGACATAATAGAACATCATCAAAACAAAATGACAAACAAGTGAATAATGATGTATTGCGTGCTAATAGAGATTTTGTTCATTTTTCAGATTTAGACAATTTAAGTAGTGTTAGAAGACCTAAGCATAGCGGTGTTATTTGGAAGAAGAAAGGGTCGTCTAATACTTCTACTGTTGATTTGTCTGCTGTTAGTATTTCAAAATTGAACAAAGATGTTAAGCGATATTCTCGCAAAGACTTGTTGTCATGTAATAATTCTCATCATGTAGACACTAGAAGTGCTTATGCTTGTAATGATGCTATGAATGTTTCTTGTAATTCTAGATTGTATGCTTCTTATGATGTGAATGATTTGTTCGTTTTTGATGATGTAAGTATTAGAAATTCTTAAGTTAGCAAGACGCCTTTTAGGAAAAAGCCTCGTGATTCTTTAAATGTGCGTTCTAAGAGTAATTTGAATAAATCTTTACCTAGAACTTTGTTTAGGTGGCTTCCTAAAAGCAACCGTTAGCTAAACCCGTAGCTAAATGGATTCCTAAAGTTAAGCGTCAAATAGATAAAAATTTTAAGACACCTAACTCATCGGGACCCATTTTCAAATGGGTACCCGAAGTTTGTTGAATGTCTTTGGTGTTTTATTTATTACAGATTATCCATATTTGTCTTTGGATCATCGATTCGGGATGTTCAAAGCATATGACGGGTAATCGTGCTCTTTTGACGAACTTTGTGGAAAAGTTTCTTGGAACGGTTCGCTTTGGCAATAATGATTTTGCGATGATTGCTGGCTATGGAGATGTAGTTATTGGATCAATGACGATCAAGAAAGTTTACTATGTCGAAGGTTTAGGACATAACTTATTAAGCGTTGGACAATTTTGCGACAAGGGTCTTGAAGTTGCCTTTAGAAAGTCTACATTTTTTGTTTGAAACAAAGATGGTGTAGATTTACTTACCGGTGATCGTTCGTCGAATTTGTATACTATTGCTCTTAATGACATCGCTTTAAATTCTTCAGCTTGTCTTCTAGCAAAGGCTTCTTCGTCTTAATCTTGGTTGTGGCATCAACGTATTTCTCATTTGAATTTCGCCATAATCAATAACCTTGTGAAAAACAATCTTGTTCAAGCTCTTCCTAAGATGAAATTAGAAAAAAGATCATTTGTGTTCCGCTTGTGAACAAGGGAAGATTCATCGAAAACATCACAAGTCTAAAACGGCTTTTGCTTCGAATAAGCCACTTTATTTCTTCATATGGATTTGTGTGGTCTGATGCGTGTCGAAAGTATTAACGGAAAGCGATATGGGTTAGTTGTTGTCGATGATTATTCACGGTACACATGGGTATTCTTTCTTCATTAGAAAGATGAAGCTTCCGAAGTAATCATTTCATTCATCAAGCAAACCCAAGTGAATCTTCAACTTCAAGTTCAACGTGTTCGAACTGATAATGATACTGAGTTTAAGAACAAAACTCTTGCTAAGTTCGTTGATGAGGTCAGAATTACTCAACAATTTTCTGCTGCAAGAACGCCGCAGCAAAATGGTGTCGTGGAAAGGAGGAATCGAACCTTAGTCGAAGCTGCAAGAACTATGCTTACATTTACAAACTTACCATTGTTTATTTGGGCTGAAGCCATCGCAACAGCTTGCTTTACACAAAATCGTTTGATTATTCACAAACGTTTTGATAAAACTTATTATGAGCTCATTAACAAGAGAAAACCAATCATCAAGTTCTTTCATGTGTTCGGTTGCAGCTGTTATCTTCTCAATGATTATGATGATGTAGGAAAGCTCAATGCAAAAAGGGATATTGGAGTGTTTGTTGGATATTCAAGATAATCTGCATCCTTCAGAATTTACAATAAAAGTACTCAAAAGATACACGAGAGCGTGAATGTGAATTTTGATGAGATTTCTGAAATGGCTTCTAAACAATTCAGTTTAGAACCCGGTTTATCTAATTTAAACAAAATGGGAAAATCTTCAAATCCAATGGTTTCACAAGTTTCAGAAACATCAAAGAAAGATTTGGAAGATTTATTTCATAATTTTTACGATGAGTATTTTGATGCTTCAAAGATAATGAAAACTCCAACAACAAATGTTGAAACTTCCAACGACGAAATTCCTTCGCACGACGAAGAATTTTTTCACGAGAGTTCCGAATCATTTCAAGAGGAATCTTCTTCATCTTCATTGAATGATGACGTTTAACAAAGTTCAGAAGAAGTCATGGATCCTCCAACAAATACTCAATCGGTTTCAAATGAAAGTGTTCCTAATGTGAATGAAGCAAGTACATCACACAATATGTTTAATGAACGATTAGAAGATGCTTACTTTGATGCAAGTACAACGTTTCATGATCCTTCCAATGTTTATACATTCTATCAACCTTACCCTCATGACAAAAAGTAGACTAAGGATCATCCACTTCATAAGATAATTGGTGATCCAAAGTCGAGTGTTCGTATAGGAGGACAACTAGCAAATTCATGTTTGTTTGCATGTTTGCTAAGTAGTATTGAGCCTGCTAATGTGGTTGAAGCTTTAAAAGATGTTGATTGGGTCAGTGCAATTCAAGATGAGCTTGATCAATTTACAAGATTGAAAGGTTGAGATTAGTTCCTCGACCTGAAGGCAAGACTATCATCAAAACCAAATGGATCTTCAAGAATAAGAAAGATAAAAGCAGTTTGGTTATTCGAAACAAAGCAAGGCTTGTAGCTGTAGAATATTGTCAACAAGAAGGCATTGATTATGAGGAGACGTTTGCTCCAGTTGCTCGAATAGAGGCTATACGTTTATTTCTTGCATATGCTGCTCATAAGGATTTCACGGTCTTTCAAATGGATGTAAAGACGACGTTTCTTAATGGAATTCTTAAAGAGGAAGTATATGTTGGTCAACCTCCAGGTTTTGTCAGAAAACAGTACCCAGATCATGTGTATGCTCTCGACAAAGCTCTGTATGGTTTGAAACAAGCACCTCAGGCATGGTACGACGTTCTTTCAAAGTTCTTGATTGATAGCGGTTTCCAAAAAGGTTTAATTGATCCTACTCTTTTCATTAAAAAGAAGGGTAAACATATAATGCTAATTCAAATAAATGTTGATGACATTATATTTGGCTCACCGAATCCAAAATATTGCATGGAATTTTTAGATTTAATGGTAAAACGTTTTGAAATGAGTATAATGGGAGAAATGAAATTCTTTCTCGGGCTTCAAGTAAATTAATTTTCAAATGGGATTTTCATAAATCAATCCAATTACATTCTTGATATTTTGAAAAGATTTAGAATGGAAAATTGTGATACGGTTCCCACTCCTATGGTTGAACAAGCTAAACTCAAACTTGATTAAGTTGGAAAACCAGTTGATCATACTAATTATCGTAGCATGATTGGATCGTTGATGTATCTTACTTCAAGTAGGCCAGATATAATGTTTGCAACATGTATGTGCGCTAGATATCAGGCAAATCTAAATGAACATCATGTGTCAGCCATCAAAAGGATCTTTTGATATCTCAAAAGGACTATTAATCTAGGCCTTTGGTATCCGAAAGATTTTGGCTTTGATCTAACTGCCTATTCAGATGCAGACAATGCAGGATGTCACTTAGATCGAAAAAGTACATCTTGTAGTGTTCAATTTTTAGGTGACAAGTTGGTGTGTTGTTCGTCAAAGAAGCAGAACTGTGTGTCTATTTCCACAGCCGAATCTGAATATGTTGCTGTTTCTGGCTGTTGTGCTCAAGTATTGTGGATGCGTACTCAATTGACTGACTATGGCTTCTTCTACGACAAAGTATCGATTTACTGTGATTCACAAAGTGCGATTGCAATCTCGTGTAATCCGGTACAGCACACTCGAACAAAACACATTGATATGAGGTATCATTTTATCAAGGATCATGTTGAAAAAAGAACAATATAGTTATATTCCATTGGTACTGAATATCAACTTGCGGATTTATTCACGAAATCTCTGCCTCAAGCTCGATTTAATTTTTTAGTCGAGAAGTTGGGTATGATGAGTCGTGAAACATAAATTCTTTACCGTAAAATGTTTTTGTTAATAAATTCTAGAAAATACAAAAAGATTTTCTTTTATCAAATTTTAGAAAAATACAAAAAGATTTTCTTATATATACAACTTGATAAAAAGAAAAAAAGATTTTTTATTCAAACTTTATAGAAAATATTAAAAAAAGATTTTTGGTTTTTATAATGGCTTGTGTACATCTCAGTGCACAAACTATGCTTTATAGAAAGAGATAATTGAATAATCGTATACTTGAAAAAAAGAAAGTATAAGTATGTAACAACCCGAGTTTCACGACGCGTATGACGATAGCGAGTTCGACGTCATTATAATTATTTTGTGAATTTTCATAAACAAACGTCGACATTTAAAATTCTAATTGTCGTAAATAAATATTTTCGTAATTTATTACGAACGGAAATTTAAAATATTTATTTTGATGTTTCGCGAGTCACCGTTCGAACACGCGTTCATTAATCGTTTTGGAGCATCGTAAAAATCTACGACGCGCCCCGTTATTATTTTTTTAACCGTAAAATTTTATTTTTGAAACCCGTCGTCTTTGTTCCTTGTCCTTGGCCATAGATCGCGTTTATAACTCGCGTTTTATTTAAAACATGTACAAGATACATTCTATTTAAAATTGACACAAGATATTTACAAGTAATAAAAGAAAAATATATATTATTGTTGCATGCAAAATGGGGCTAGGCCGACGCCTAGGTCACCTCCCACACTCAAAATCTTTGTTGTTCCAAGGCTTCATCATTATATGTTGCTTCCTATGTTGGGTTTAAGACTTATCCTACTCACACACAAAGAATAGTGTAAGTAAACTCAATATTTTAAAAAGTTTCTCCTTCCCCTTTTCTTGTGAGGTTCGGCCGGATATTTCACTCCACACAAACACACCATTTTTGCTTTTTGATCTTAAGAATACTTTTAAACATCACTTAAAAGATTATATGAATCAAGGAGGGACCAAGTTGTAGCTTATTTTCCTCTTCTTTCTTTCTTTTTAGGTTCGAACGAAGCACACAAACACCACTACCTTTGGTGTTGTTGATTTTCTAGCAACCAAATATAGTTTAGGATGCTATAAATTTATCATCCATGAAATAAAAGAACACATGCAATGGGGTTTAAGTAAAGTTGATTTTACTTAAAGTAAAAAAGGAGCGAACGCGTAAAACTCTAAAAATAAATAATGGAATTTATTAAAGTTGAAAATAATCTGAAAATGAGAAATGTTACATTTTTGGTTTAGCTTGGTTGGTTGGCCGCGGGTTCGAACCAAGCAAGGGACAAGAGGGTGTGTTTGATTTATTGAAGGTTATTGGGTTGATTAAAGTTTGGTTTTGGTTTGGTTCGGTTGAGGGTGAGCCGCGGCTAAGACCGAGAGGGACGAGACGAACACTTTTATTTTCCAACCTTGCTTCGTATAAGCATTGTGAGCATCCTCTTTACATTTATTTTGATTGTTTCGTTTATTTTATCAATTCGATTATATGTGATGAAATATACGGAAACTTGCGGCGTCTAGTATAATATGTTATTGATTATAAAGCGGGATTGATATGATATTATAGGCCATATTAGACCTATTTTAGATGAGTTTTTGGGTTGAAAACGCGTTTTGACGTGAATTGTAACGGGTACATTTAGATCAGAAAACAGAACTAGTGATTCGGGGTCCGAGATTTTGAACTCGAGTGATTAAGTGATTTTAGTTAGCGAATTTTCACACGTGTGTATTACTTGCTTGCATAGTCTATGAGTGGGTATTATTTTTGGAACTTGCCGTGACCGTTGACCAAACTGTATTTAATGGCGTTTTGTGAAGTTAATGATTTTAAAACTGTGAATTATGATAACGAACTTGTGTGATGAACAAATGTCGTTGCGCGAATCATATTGACTATGTTGTATAAACTGATTGTGCAAACAATGGAAAACTGGGTTTTCAAATTTCATAAACTGACCCTATGGTGTCAAATAAAATTTTCTTTTCAAAAAAAAATGGAAGGTGGTGCTATCTTCTTTTTGTTCTTTTGAAATGATTTGATTTTTACTATTCGAAAATTTTCTTAGAGTTAATTTACGCATGTAGCGTATGGAAAAAAAATGTTTTGACGAGGAAGGACATGATGTCGTTTGGTCCTCAATTATGCATAACCTGATCAACTATGCATAATTTAGGAAGAACCACGCTATGTCGGATAAATCGTCACCCTTAAAACACTTGGTAATTGAGATAAATGTTTGGGTCAAGCTTCCAGAAGGAGAAAATATTTTTACCCTATTACGGATTCTTATGCAAGTAACCCTATCCTTATTGACTGCACAGAGAGAGTCTCATGCGAGTCATTATGATCGAGTCGTTCCGAAGCGGAAATACCTATGGCATTGTTCAGAACGAGTGTGTCTAGAAGGGAGTGATGTTTAGTTCGTAGTATATAGGAGCGGTGATTGTTATGAAGACGTGTCAAGACCAAGTATAGTCGGTGTGCTAGTAAGCAATGATAGATTTGAGCTATCAAGGGTGTGAACCTGATACCGACACTGAGAAGGAATCTTCTTGGAGATGTAAAGATTCCTAACGTGGGTGGAAGCTGAGATGGTTAGTCCCGAGGTTGAAAATGAGAAATGGAGAAGGCTTCTCCTACGTTGGACGTATGACGCTTTAAATATATCAACTGATGGCCGTGAAGAAGACTTCTTTCCCCGAAATGAAGTGTAGTGGTAGTATAGTCATAAGTATACCTGATGACGTCAAGGATTTTAATGAGACACTATACGATACTTGACCTACAATTAAGTGTAGTGGCCCTTACTCCGCGACGTGACGACCCAAGGGCGTAAAGAGTGGCGAATTGATTGAGATTCTAGCTAAATGGTAACGTCCGTTTCCATTACTGGAGGAACAACCAAAATAGCTAACGTCCTAAGCCGAGCGGTATTGAATTAGGAGTGTGAGTATTTCGACTTGATAATTTGATTCATCAATGATGCTACGCGATGAGAAGGGACCAAACCAACGAAACTAATCGCCATGAAGAAACGTTGAAATTTTTTCATTTTCATCGAACGAGCAATAAATCCATGATGCTCATTGTTTTCTTAATTGATTTTGATTTGTCATTTGACATTATGTGTTGTAGCGAGATTGTCGCCGCCAAATTATGTGGAATATGTGTTATATGTGCTATGTGTTTTAAATGGTAGTGAGCGTCCGTGTCACTTTTACGTGGCCGGTGATGCGGCTTAGGTTGTAGGTGAATGGGTATAATCGCCCAAGTGAGAATTTAGGACGTGGTAAGGAGGGTGGACATCGCCGAAAGTCTTGTTGACGATCGTGGCTTGAAGTACCCATGAAAGTGAGTGTAGACTAATTAGAATTAGCCGTGTTTATGTTGGAATTATCGTCGAGGTGGCTTGACTTTGTGGCAAGCTCGGTACGATGAGGAAAATATGACCGGAGGGGTATAAACCTAAGTGTTAGAATGAATAATTATGTCGAAAGCTCCAAAGGAAAGCGAATATGATATGTAATAATAGTCGCCAATGCTTGGTTAAAAAGCGGGGGTGATGAATGCCTTAGTATGAGGCCAATTCATCGAGTCATCATGTAAAAGATGGCGAGCATACAATAGGTACTTATGTGATTATGTGGGCAATATCGTAAGATGATTAGGAGATCTAATGTGTTTCGAATTATTTTTCACAACCGGTGAGGCATTATTGAGTGAGAACCGGAAGGGCGACATATGTATTTTGGTTTTGGATAATGATATAAATATATACATCAGTTTTGATTATTAACGTCTATCTTGGTTTTAGTTAGCAACGTATGTTTTGGATTTTTGGTAACGACACATATTCTCGGGTTTAAATATTGGTATAATTCCGTATTTGAGCGCGACATATATTTTGATTTTAAAAAACGACGTAAGTTTCGGTCTTGGTTCTGATAAGCGAACTGCGCTTGGTTTTGTTGTTTTTATGATCCCCAACTAAGCTTGGATCGATCATCCATTCTAGAGAATTTCTCGTGAGAACGGCATAATGATTATTTTAATCGGATGCATTCCGCGACGTATATTATCCCTCGTAAAGAGCGCGACTATAAAAATTAGAACGACGTGATCGGTTTTGTCGAATATATTTTTGTAATTTTTTTGCCTCTTGTGATAAGAGCCTTCACGATTGTATTTATATTTTGTTGGTATAGTTACCATTTGTTTCGACTGACTTTCAATCCGGAATGATGAAGGCTAACGGAGGACGTATCATTTGTTTAATTAAGGACGCACTAACCCGCATGATAATGGGAAACCATCGTGCCACGAACGAACAAAAAGGCGAGTATGAAAGGACGAGCGCCGAGGACGGCACCCTTTTTAAGGTGGATGAAATGTAACAACCCGAGTTTCATGACGCGTATGACGATCGCGAGTTTGACGTCATTAATATTATTTTATGAGTTTTCGTAAGCGAACGTTGACATTTAAAATTTTATTTGTCACCATTAATTATTTTTGTATTTTATTGTGGACGGAAATTTTTAATATTTATTTTTGAAGTTTTGCGAGTCAACGTTCGACCGCGCGTTCGTTAATCGTTTTAAGTATTGTAAAAATATACAACGCGTCTCGTTATTATTTTTATGATCGTAAAATATTATTTTATGAACCTTGTCACCCTTATTCCTTGACTTTGGCCAAAACTATACTGCGTTTAATTGTTACTTGTCATTTAAATTGTGGTCTACCTCACTTTTATTACAAGTTTACTCAAGTTTTAACCAAAGTAATAAAAAAATAAAATTGCTAGGTTATGGCCCCTAGGCTGTACCGGATATTTTACACACACACACCAAATTGTGGTTTTTCCAAGAACATGATTACACATTTTGGGTACTTTCCAAGTTTTATATACAACCCTTTCATCTTTATTCTTTCATATAAGTAATTCTCATAGACTCATAAATTTTTTCTTTTCTCCTTCTTTGGTCTCTTGTCCGGCCGCAGCTTTTAAAACACCACTCTACCATTTTGCATTTTGATCTTTAAATAATTCCATTCTAATCATCAACTCAAAATGTTAACCTAGATTAAAAAGGACCAAGTTTACTTTAACTTGTTTTCTCTTTTCCCTCCTTCTTTTGGTTCGGACGAACAAGCAAAACAAACACCCTTGGTGTTGTAATTTTTCTAGTAACCAAATATCCCATAAATGATAATTGTTTGATCATCCATCAAAGAAAAATATACATGCAATAAGGTTTTGAGTAAGTTCGAGTTTTGGTTGAAACAAAAGGGTTTTCGAGTTGGGTTGGGGTTCGAATCCAAGCAAGAACACACAAGGGTGTGTTTAATTTTGGGTGGTTATTGAGTAAGTTAGTTTAGGTCGATTTGGGTTTGATTCGATTCGGATTTGGTTCGGGTTTGGTGTCGAAGTCACGGCCAAGGAAGGAACGAGGAACACACCGAGTCCAATCTATTTTTTCCTTTAGCTCATTGAGCCTTTGTGATTATTCTTTGACTTTTATTTTGATTATTTCATTCGTTTGATTTGATTATGTTTGCATGCATGTGATGGATCGGGGAAAACTTGCGAGAATAGGCTAGATAGTGTTGTCGATTAATTGAGCGGTTTGGATTATAATTATATGTCATTATAGACATACTCTAGTTGATTTAAATGCCTAAAAATGATTTTTAAGGTGTTTTGTAAAATGTAAACATGAGCAGAAAGTTTAGCACGTAAAACGAGGGGTAAACCTGAAATTTGACTTTGAAATATGATAAAGCTCTTTGAGACGAACGTTTTGATATAAAACAGGACTTCTAACTCCTAATAACGAAAAAGTTATAGCGAAAACCAGATATATATTCTTAACGTAAAAACTCAGCACTTATGAATAAATGCGCTTGCTGTCAGGAATTTAAAGGCTCGTTTTGGGCACTTTCGAGTACGTTTCGGCCTTCCGGCGAAACACGAAAGTGGCCTTCCGCGAGGCTCGCCGATCTTAAAATTGAGTAGTAACGGGTCAAAACCCATGGTCAAAGTCTGTATTTTATTTAAAATAGTCAAAGTGCCAGCAGAATCTCGTAAGGGCATTTTGGTCATTTTCCGTCGAGTTCTGCGTCTCAACTAAAACTAAAAAGTTGTCCGGAATATCGTTTTACATAAAATCTCTTTTTACTCCGAGTCGTGAAAATGTGATTTAGTGGGTCGTTTAGAGCGGGTCAGACTTAATTATAAATATATATATGTAAAAGTCAAACGTAAAAGTCAAACGTAAGAATAACTTGACAAATATAAGTCAAAAGAGTCTAAGTACTAATGAAATAATATCGGGAAGATATTTAGAGAACGACATATATTTTACGACCATTGGTCGGGTCTAA
>BQNB010173741.1:0-13328 GCA_026074375.1 Tanacetum coccineum
GTTATTAGTTCGTTTAATTTCGGCTTATATGTGGAGCTTCTTTGATTTTGGCTTATATTTCATAAGCTCCAATTTTTTGGCTTATTTTTGGATTTATGAGCTTTTATAAGTTTATCTTAATAAACTTATATAAGCCCAACAAGCCTTAAAATAAGTTGGAAAATTAGGGTTTATGAAATATAATCTGAAATTAAATAAGCTCCACATATAAGCCGAAACAAACACCACCTTATGGCCTTATATAAGCTTGTAATATCACAATAAGCTTATACGCTTCAAAATAAGCCTGAAAATTAGGGCTTATGAAATATAAGCGGAAATCAAATAAGATTAAACAAACACCCGGTGGGTGTTTGTTTAAGCTTGTTTGTTTTTTGGGTTATATTTCATAAGCCCCAAATTTCCGGCTTATTTTGAAACGTATAAGCTTATATAAGTTTATTGTGATATTAAAAGCTTATATAAGTTTATTGTGATATTAAAAGCTTATATTAGGCCATAAGTCTCAAAATATACCCCAAAATATGCCCCAAAATTAAGGCATATGAAATATAAGCTGAAATCAAATAAGCTCATAAGCTCACATATAAGCTTAAACAAAATTAGCAGGTGATGCTGACGTGCTTCTCACGTTTTTAGCGTTTTATTACTAGTTGTGGACTAGTAGTTGTGTTTAGGCGTACAATGTATAGTTTTTTTATATTCTCAAGGGATAGTCCACAAATTTTTTTAGCGTGTGTCAGATGAGTGTTGGAAACACGAGGGCCTTTTAGGCTTATATTCGATGAAGAGAGAATACTTACAGGACTTTTACAGAGAAACTTTTATTGCTTAAACTTTTCTTCGTACATCCAAATGCTTACATACATCACCTATATATACTTGTCCACGGAAGATTCTAGACTCGAGATATTTTCTATGGACTTCTAGATAATTCCCACTTAATACTTATCCATAATCTAGATATTTTTTACTAGATATTTCTAAGATTGTTCTTCGTTATTCTATAAGCTTCTTCGTCATTCTAGGAGCTTCCTCATTCTTCTAGAAGCTTCTACATCATTCTAGGAGCTTCTATATCATTCTAGAAACTTCTTCGGGCTCGGGATTTTATGACTAAATCAAGTTTACGATCTAACACCCCCCTTTAAACTTGATTTCCCGACTCCAATCATCATCCTTTGTCTTGAGAAATCTCGCTCGTTGAGTGGCTTGGTGAAGATATCTGCAACTTGGTCTTCAGAGCTTGTATGTATCACTCGGACATCCTTCCTTACAATACACTCTCGAATAAAGTGAATCGATTTGGTGTATGCTTACTGGATCGATGGTAGACTACGTCGCTAAGTCAATTGTCGATTCTTGTCCACATATATCTTCAGTCGCATCTTCTTGCTGTTATTGGTAGCTCCTTTAGCATACTTCTGAGCCAAATTGCATAACATACATACGATGTTGCAGCTACGTACTCTGCTTCACAACTGGACAAGGTAACAATAGGTTGCTTCTTTGAAGACCATGTAAAGGCATTGTTACCCAGGAAGAATAGGAATCCTGAAGTACTTCTTCCATCGTCTTTGCTTCCAGCCCAGTCACTATCGCTATATCCAACCAGCTTGAAGTCTTCACTTATTGAATAAAACATACCATAGTCTACGGTACCTTTGATGTAACGGAGGATCCTCTTCGCAATCTTCAAATGTTTTGTCGTAGGCTCTTCCATAAAACGACTAATCAATCCAACCGCAAAGAGGATGTCGGGTCTTGTACATGTCAAATAGCGCAAACTTCCAACGAGACTCTTGAATAGAGTTGAGTCTACCGCTTTTCCTCCGTCATGCTTAGAAGGCTTTGCCTTATGTTCTATGGGGGTGCCAACGGGATTACACTTATCCATGCCGAACCTCTTTAATATCTCCTTGGCATATCTTTCTTGACATATGAATATTCCTTCGTCCGTTTGCTTCACTTCAATGCCCAGATAATAAGACATAAGTCCAATGTCTGTCATCTCGAACTCTCTCGTCATCGACTTCTTGAGCTCATCAATCATACTTTGAGAGTTTCCTGTAAAGATCAAATCATCCACATACAAGCAGGCGAGCAGTATACTTTTATTTTTAAATTTCACGTAAAGTGCATATTCACTTAGGCACTTTGTAAAACCATGTTCTTGGAAATACTTGTCAATTCTAGTATTCCAAGCACGTGGTGCCTGCTTTAGACCATATAAGGCCTTCTTCAACCTTAGCACTTTACCTTCTTGGCCTTTGGCAACATATCCCTCTGGTTGCTCCACATAAACTTCTTCTTCGAGAAGTCCATTTAGAAATGCCGACTTCACATCCATTTGGTGGATTTTCCACCTATATTGAGCAGCAATAGCAATAATCATTCTTATAGTTTCTAAGCGAGCAACAGGAGCAAATACCTCTTCGTAGTCGATACCACGCTTCTGCTTGTAACCTTTTGCCACAAGTCTTGCCTTGTACTTCTCCACTTCTCCTTTGTCATTTTTCTTGGCCTTGTATACCCACTTAACTCCAATAGCCTTTTGGCCTTTCGGAAGGGTTGTCAACTCCCACGTATCATTCTTCTCTATCGAATTTATCTCTTCCTCTATGGCTTGTCTCCATTTCTTGTGTAACACCCCCAAATAGGGTCGCAGCGGAATAATGAGTCTGGGAGCGTTACTTCATAGATCAATAGCACAAGATATGAGAACGACCTCTAAAAGAGTCGTTTAAAATACGATACATTGGATTTATTGAAATTGTTTAATACAAAGCGCAACGGCTTAAATTGTTCAACATTTGATAACAAAGATTTTAGATCATAACAAAAATCCCAAGATGTAATGACTCCAAATATTTTATGCATGACTCCCCAAAAGAGTATCCCCAATGTATCCTTAGCACCTCGTGCCTCATTGACCTGAGAAAACATGCTTTAAAACATCAACATAAAGTTGGTGAATTCATAGGTTTATGTAAATATAATGTAGGACCGCAAGATTTCCAAGTGTATGATAGTGCAACAGATGCAAACATCACAAAGTGTAATTACGTTTCCCTAAGCTCATGACACCGAAGCTCGACATGTATGAATTGCAATATGAATTGCCTACATTGCCCGTGATGATGTTCTAACCCGCAACATCCGAATCCGACATGGTATACATCCGTTGGTTCACTCCGTGACACCAGTGAGAGCTACTCACCCGGATGGGGATGTCAACCCCAAATAGATCTATTTATAACATTCGCGCTCACACAAAGTAATTGACAGTTCATGATAATGGGCTCAAAGGGGTTATCGCTACTTAGGCAAACACGTAATCATAATAAAATGTACACTTACGTCCAATTTGTAAAACAAAGCATGTTTCTCACCCCAAAAGTTGTAAATCATTGATATTTGTAAAACATGGGGCTATGAACTCACCTTAATAGATAGTCCTCTGTGAATGGTAAATATATCCAAGTATGGCAAATGGATCACACCGTCAAATACCTAAGTAAATACGGCCAGTCTTAGTCTACAAGTTTAGGCTAACGACTCTTGTATAAACTACAATAATTTGCTAGTTTATATATACTGTTATCACTTGTGTGGTGGTGCACATGTTTATTGTATTTGTCTTTACTTGTTGGCTCTTGGGAAGGTATACGACTACACACGTACAAGTATATGTATAAGCGTTATTAATAAATATATATATTTATTAAATCGTGCTTTAATTTGTATAATATCCGATAAATATTATAACTTGTCCGATACGTTAAATGTTTATTAAAATCACTTTTGTTCATAAAATATCCTTAGGTTTTCTATATTTACAAAAACAGTCCTTATGTTTATGAAAATAGGTTATTTACATTTTAAACCCTTAGGTTTCCATGTTTACACCTTTAGCCCTTTAACTTTAGAAAAGTCACACTTTTGGTCCTTATATTTTCAAACAGTCCCTTATGTTTCAGAAGTGACAAAAACAGTCCCTAAACTATAGAGAATTCAATTTTGACAGTTTTAACCCTCAAGTTCCAAGTTTTACACTTCTAGTCCTTTAACTTCCAAAATTTACCTTTTAAGTCCAAATAAGTTTTGAAAAGTGGCAAAAGGCTTTATTAGACTTCCAATAAGCCATATAAGCTGTGACAACTTATAAATAAGCTCGAATAAGCTTATTTGGGCTTATTGGGCTCGTTAGCCCAATAACCTTAACCCGAATAGCTCCATAAGGTCCATTAGTCTTTCTAAGTCTATCATAAGCTCAATAAGCTGCATAAGCTCACAAATAAGCTGTTCAAGCTTATTCGTGGCTTATGGACCCATTTTGGCCACGATAATGGGTTGTCAAGCCCATTAAGGGTCCGATGTATATTAAGGCCCATATAAGTCCCATAAGTATATTAGACCCTTTAATAAGCTCAAGAAGCTTATTAATAAGCTGTGGACCCCATAGTCATGGCCTGTTGGGCCTGTTTGGCCCATTAGTGGGCTGTTGGGTTTAATAAGCCCGTTAGTGGTCCGTTAAGCTTATTACTAGTTCTAAGGTTCCGTTAGGGTTTTTGTTAAGTCCTCAAGTCCTTGTTAAGCACCCTAATTCCATTATAAGCCAAAACCTTAAGCCATGTTAACCCTTGGTGGGCTACATGGCCCAACAGTGGACATATACGCCCACTGTAGGTGTGTATGGTTTGTGTTCGTGGTGTTTAACCACAAACCGAGCACTTTGAGCTTATTTGGCTCACTTATGCCTCGTGTTTAATACATGCAAACGCTCTACTATCCAATATACCCTTTTCTCGAGCCAAGCCATCAAGTTTACATGAAAACTTTATGTATAGGTTTCGAGTATTTTGTGTATAGGTGTTAGTATTCGGGTTGGTTTCCATACTTGTAATTAAATAAGAACGTTTAAGCCTTAGCTCATTTTTAAATCACGTTTTACATGTTTTAACATGTCCTAGTACCACACAAGTCTTACGTGTTACGATTTACTAAACATGAACATGGGTTGTACCATGCTAGGCACGACCCATGTTTTAGTTTGTTAACACAAGATAATCGTGCCCTATGACATATAAAGGGAAACATGAAACTTAAACATGAAATAAGCTAAGACACTTATAACGGTCCTAGCTCCTTGAAGAGTAGTGTCGAGTGGTATGTAGTAAACCCGAATTTGTATAACCCAAATCGTATATGTACGATTATATATTCCAACCCTAGTTTAACTCGAAAACCTTAGAATACTTGCTTGCAAATTGTGGCATTGTGTCTCAGCTGTGTGGCTCGAAAACAATGAAGATAATGGTGGTTTTTGCTTAGAGAGTGGCTAAGTGTTTGCAAGAAGTGTTTTATGTCATGCATGAGTGGGTTTATATAGGCTTTAGGATTAGTTAGCTTCCTAGTTCTTAATCCAAACCAAACCGTGCCCTATTAGGGTAGTTTTATGGTTTCTAGTTAAGCTCAAATGGTTTTGATTTAACCACCTAGTACATTCCTTAATACAAGATTATGGTATAAGATTTGCTTAAGATTTGAAAATCTTATGGTTGTGTATATGTTGTTTAAGCCGCGGGTATCAAGAGCAAAGGAAGGGATCCCAAGTGGTTATTACCCATTGTGTTTTAAGCTAATAAGAGACATTAAGGACAAGCCTTAATTAATCTATGATTGTACAAGATACTAGGAAAGATTTTTTCTATTGTTTAGCATTTTGGGATGAGTAGGGCTTGGAGGGAAAGAAGGTTTTAAAATCTTGTTAAGATTATAATGGTACATTCTTTAATTAGGAGGTAATTGTACAAGATTGTGTAAGTATCCAATGGTTTATGGGTTTTGCTTTCCCATATTTAAGGATTAAAAGTGGTTATTGGTTTGAGTCTAGGTAAGTCTAGGTATTTCCAGGGTGTGTCTAAAGGTATTTTATTGCAAAACGTAAGCCTTTTACGTGACCAATAAAAATATAAAACGCGCAAAGTCAAAAATTATCTTCTTAATAATTATATAACACTTGCTTGACGTAAATCTTAATTTATTTGGTGGCCGTTTTCGTTAAATGATTATTTCTAGTCTACGCGATTTAGCTTGAAAGTTAAATTAAAAGTAAGCGCGCACCTGACTAAAATAAATAGGGAATAATAATAGGAGTCGTAAAATGACCTGAAACTGAGAAATGTTACACACGGTGTTCAATTTCAAATGGCAAGTGACAGTTTTTTCCATATAGAAGCTTATATGGTGTGGTTCCGGTTGGTGTTTTTAAGCGGTTCTAAGGCCCACAAGGCATCATCGAGTTTTCTTAACCAAACAGCGGGATTGTATTTCATTGTCTTTTCAAGGATTCTTTTAAGGGCTCTGTTTGTATTTTCAACTTGTTTGCTCGTTTGAGGGTGATAGGAAGTAGAGAATCGGTGAGTGACACCGTATCTTTTCAATGCTTTTTCCATTAGTTTGTTACAAAAATGAGTTCCTCTGTCCCTTATAAGAGACTTTGGCATTCCGAAATGACAAAATAACTTTTTAAGAAAGGAGATAATGACTCTTGCGTCGTTTGTTGGTAGAGCTTGAGCTTCAGCCCACCTGTATACGTAATCCACAGCGACTAAGATGTATTTGAATTTGTATGATTTTAGGAATGGTCCCATGAAATCTATACCCCAGATGTCAAAAACTTTATAAACTTGGATGCTATTTAATATAATTTCATCTCTCTTTGAGATATTTTCAGGTTTTTAACATGCGTCGCATAGGCGAACTAAAGTATGAGCTTCTTTTATGATGGTAGGCTAGTAAAAGCCGGAATCTAAGACTCTTTTAGCTATTGTTATGGGTCCATAAGGTCCACCGGTGGGTCCGTGATGACATTGACCAAGAATAGTTCGAGTTTCAGGTCCTGAGACACATCGTCTAATCATTCCGTCAAGACATAATTTGAAAAGATGGAGTTCTTCCCAAAAGTAGTTCTTTAAGTCAGAAAATAATTTATTTTTCTATTGATAAGTCATCCCCTTAGGTATAATGTCCCATACTAAATAGTTTGCAAAGTCTACGAACCATGGTATGTTTTTAGTACTAATTTCCATAAGGGTTTCGTCAAGAAAGTTATCATCGATTTCATCATCTTCACTTGTCTCGTCATTCCCAATTCGAGATAAGTGGTCAGCAGCAACATTTTCCGTGCCTTTTTTTGTCTTTTATTTATATATCAAATTATTGCCATAGAAATATCCAACGTATGTGGCGTGGTTTAGCATCTTGCTTTTTGAAGAGGTGTCTAAGAGCTGAGTGGTCGGTATAGAAAACTGTTTTGGATAACACCAGATAAGGTCTGAATTTGTCAAACGCAAAAACTACAGCCATGAGTTCTTTTTCTGTAACCGTATAATTTTGCTGAGCTGCATTTTGAGTTTTACTTGCAAAATTAATAGGGTGAAAATGTTTTCCATCTTTTTGTCCTAAGACGACTCTAACTGCAAATTCACTTGCATCACACATTAGCTCAAACGGAAGATTCCAATTTGGGCTTATGAATATTGAAGTGCATGTAAGTTTTTCTTTTAATGAATTGAATGCTTTGTGACATTCTTCATTGAAATCAAATGGAGTTTCTTTTTCCTGTAACTTTTTCAAAGTACGGGCAATCTTAGAGAAGTCTTTTATGAAACGTCAGTAAAATCTGGCATGTCCCAAAAAGCTTCTAATGCCTTTCACATTAGTGGGGGGTGGAAGTTTAGATATTACACCGATTTTGGCTTTGTCGACATCAAAACCTTGCTCATGAAGTGACATATTTCCCAATTTAGGACAAGATTAGCATCTTTACAACGTTTAAGCATTTTGTCGAGATTGTTTAGACAATTTTCGAAAGAGTTTCCAAAGACAAAAAAATAGTCCATGATCTTCGATCATGTCGTGAAAAATTGCTAACATGCACCTCTGGAAAGTAGCTAGTGCATTACAAAGGCCAAAAGGCATTCGCCTATAAGCATATGTTCCGAAAGGGCATGTGAAGGTTGTTTTTTCTTGATCCATAGGATCGATCGGTATTTGGAAATATCCTGAAAAACCATCAACAAAAGTATTTATTTCCTGAGAGTCTTTCTAACATTTGATCCATGAACGGTAACGTAAAGTGATCTTTTACGGTTGCATCATTTAGTTTATGATAGTCGATACAAACTCACCAACCAGTAACGGTTCTAGTCGGGAGAAGTTCATCTTTTTTGTTTGTGACTACTGTGATACCTCCTTTCTTTGGTACACAGTGGATGAGACTTACCCAAGGGCTATCAGCGATTCAATATATTATGCCCGTATCGAGGAGTTTGACTATTTCCTTTTTAACGACTTCTTTCATGTTTGGGTTTAATCTTCTTTGCTTTTAAACAACTAGTTTTTTGCCATCTAGAAGTTGAATTTTATGTTTACAGAAAGACGGGCAGATACCAGAATGTCTGTTATTTTACAAGCAAAAGGTTGTTTGTGTCTTTTAAGAACAGAGATGAGTTTATTTTTGTTTTGTTTAGAGATTTGGGATGAAATTATCACAGGAAGAAAAAGAGGTTCTTTCCAAGAATGTGTATTCTAGGTGATCAAGAAGAGGTTTGAGTTTAAGATATGTCAGAGGTTCTTCAAGAGATTTCTTTATTTTATATCGAATGTGATTTTTTCGAAAGTTATTTCTTCTTCATTGATTTCGGGTTCAGACAAAAAGTTCAAACGTTACACAAAACGAGGCAAAAAATTTGAAGTCTCAGTTGTCTGAATTTAGGGATACAAAGTTTGATAAAGTTTTTCAAAAGATTTAATCAATGAAACAGAAAAAGTTTGATTCTCACAAGTGATTTCCTTCCAAAACATGTGTACGATTCTGACACCTCAAATATTGAATCGGGAACATGGGAGATAAATATTCTTTTTCAAAATGAAACATCAAGTTTTGAAGCAAAAATTGTGGAGCTCAAAACGATTTTAGCCCAACAAACAAAATATTTTAAGGATGCCAAAGTCTACTTTTCAAAGAAAGTCAAACGACAATTGGCTTGTAAGATTGATGATTTTAAAGCCGAAAAAGATCAATTTTTAAAACAAATTGCTTCTTTAGAATCAAAGTTAGCATCACAAGATCTTCTTTCTCATCATAAAGGTTTTTAAAACAAATGATTCAAGTAAGAAACACCTACTCCTTATGTTTTTGAAACACCTACACCTCAAAGAAGTCTTCTAAGAAACCTCAAAATTTTGAAACATCTACTCCTCAAAAAGTTTTTAAAACAAGTAATTCAAGTAAGAAAAAGCAGGTTTTTGAAATTTCACACTCTCGTTTTACACTAGTAAAGCAAGTATGGAGATCAAAACAAAGTCACTCAAAACATTTTAAATACTCAAAATTAGAAATGTTTCGATGCAAGACAAGAACGACTATGTTTTGAAAACATCAAGAATTGGAAGATTTCCATTCATTTAAAAAATAAATTCTCGAAATGAAACACTGAATTTCAACAACAAATGAAAATCTTCTTCTTCTTCAAGATTTAAAACTCCTAAAGAAACACCAACTTTTCATAATCAATGGAAAAACAAAAGGAATTTTAAACCTCCGTTGATTCCACAAGAATTATTTCCAAATCAAATATCTGTTTTATGTCCTCGTTAGAACTCAACTTTTTTAAAATATTTCAAAACTATGTGTTCAACACTCCATTGCTCACAAAATAATTTGACTAAAATCTATTTTTAAGGGAGAGCCTTTAAAACTCGATTTTTAATGTTTTTGGATACATCACTCAAGATTTAATTTTTTTGTGTATCCAAAACATTTATCCTAACCTTGGCAGAAAAATATCCTTCATATCTCTAAGATAAAATACTGCAAATATTTTTCTCCAAGATCATTCATTTTTTCTACTATTTGATCTCTCAAAGGTAAACCAGGACGATGAAAAGGACCTTGTCTAAATAGCCTATTATGGTTTCACCTAAGAAACTTCTTATAGTCTTAGAAGTGAATTGTCTCTCAAAAAGTCATGAAAATTCATGTGTACAAAAGTGGTACTTTTTCCAAAAATCGCTTTAAGAGTATGATGTTTGATTCTTGATGTTTTCATCTCTAAATCATGTTATCACTTCATTTCTCTTGAAAAAGTATCATCACAATTTTTTCTCAGACTTGAGACAATCTCAAGTGGTTTACAAATCTACCAAAAAATATCGTTAAAAAGTAAACCATGAGCACACTTTCTCAAGAATTTTTCATGAAAAATAAAGTTTTCAAAATCTTTCAAAAAGTGTGTACGCATATTTACAATCCCCCACCTACTTCATTTTTTTGGTTTTATCAACATCTTTTTTAAAAGGGAGTTGAGTATAAAACAAAAGCCCTAAGTTTGAAGGAAACACATTTAAAAAGGCATCGAGAGCATAATTTTTCAAAAAGAAATAAAAAATCTTTCAAAAATTATTTGCTCGACTCTCTCCTCATGGTTTTCTTTTGGTAGTTGCAGTCAAATGTGAAAATACTGAAAAACGTTAGCATTCTAAGTTGCATCCGTTCTAGAGTACTCGAAAAGCATGGTTAGCATCTTCGACTAGCATTTTGTTAGTGGCTTAAGACGCATCCATTCTAGATTTTCAAACATTTTGATAACAACTCAATTTTTATGCGAGGGACTATAAACTTTAAAAATGTTTTAATAATAATCATACAAATAGCCATTTTTTCCCATGTGCTTTCAAAAAATCATATAGCTATTTAATTCATTGATATGAAAAAATATCAATTGGTATGCTATTTTTGAGGGGGAGAAAATTAGATTAAATATGATCGTCTTTGACTCGAGTGCGAAATCTTTCCTCCTTGTGCAAAACAATTTCAATTATGATGTACATGTTTAGGGGTTTATTTCTGAAAATAAAAAACTTTCGAAGTGTCAAACCTCTTTCTTAAACACTTTGATTGATTTTTAAATAGTTTTATGCTTACGATCTTAATACCCAAACAACCTACTAATTCATGATGAACGATGATGTCATAAGGTGGTAAGGTTAGGTATTATCCTATGATCCAACAAGAATCGGAGGGGTCTTCCCAGGGACATTCCATTAGATAGAATTAGAAGTCCTTAGGAAATATGGAGTTGTATGAGAACATGGGAAAATGCACACTAAGGAATGAGTTATCACCAAACAAACATAACATGGTGATAGTAATGACGTCATGGTAAACATTGAAGGGGTTGAAGAATGAAAAAAGAAAAGTTATGTAGATGGTGATAAGAAAGAAGTAATCTACACAACTAGGAAGAAATTGGGCCAATACATTATATATCAGATATCACAAAGATGATATTTGGTATTAAAGACAAGACATCATGGACTCATTGATGCAATGCACAACCCTCCCTAGCTACTCAAGTTTCTCTTAAAAGAAATCTTATTTCAAATCTCACGGAGACATAACATGTTATCTATTGACTTACTTACTCAAGGATTGTTGATATTAGAAAGGTGGCAATCTGCTCTAGCCTTCGATCACTAAAACTAAAACCTACTTTTTTTTGGACGGCAATTGTGGCTACATGGCCCCTAGCCTAGAAGGCATAGCGAGCCCACACAACCAGGTTGGGTCCAGCCCAAAAGGCAATGGCACCCTTCCCTTTACGCACGCGTGTAGGAAACCCCTATCGCCCTAGACAAGACTCGAACTTGAGACCTTGCCTAGGAGAGTAAAACCTCCCCCAAAGCTCCTTAGGAGACCTCAGGTGGCCAACTGAGCTAAGCCCAGTTAGTTAAAACGTACTTATTTAGTCTAAAGCCAATAGAGATTAATATATAAATCTTGTTATGACATAATTCCAAAATACTCTTGTTGTTCACATCAAAGAACATAAATTGTTACAAAGAGTCCTACGCATTATCATCAGATCTTGCCAGAACATTCACAGTGATACTTTATAGTATTTTACAATGATGAATGTAAATCCTTCTAGTGTCAACATCAAACAACATTGCGGTAGGTGACATGGGCGATCTTGAAAAAGATTAGATGTGTGATAACTAGAAAGCCAATGTGATCCAGGATTATAGATTTGATGAGAAACACCCAAAACCATTCTTATTGTCACACCCCATTAAAGGAAAAACATGAGGTACAACGTATTAATAACATCGCAAAATATGATAGATAAACACCATACATAATTCAGATAAAACAAATATTATCTGAATTACAACACTTTAACATAAGTTTAGAAGTACAACATGATACATAAATTTATTCCCGAACATGAGTTTCCAAAAGAGATAAATGTTTTTCCAAAACCATGACAATTAAACACATGTCCAATGCAAATACACTAGGTTTACACTTTCGGCAGATGTCACACCCTGCCAAGGCGGAAACGCGAGGCGTAAACAAGAATGGATATCATCACAACACATGGTGTCTATATAGAGAATACTAAAATGAAAACTAAAGTAAAGCAAAGACACAAAGTGTCATAACAATACCCAAAACCTAATGGTGTCTTTATTAATGAGAAAGAGGTCTCGTCAATAAATGACATGCAAAACATAATCCAAACAAATTCTACTAACGCATTTATGCCAAAATTCAAACAGAAAGCATAAATAAACTCCAAGCATCCTACGGTCTCTTCTAGCTACTTCGCTCTATCTTAGCACCATTAAGCTCACCTGAAAATGATGCTTAAAACGTCAACATAAAGTTGAGCGAGAATCATAGGTTTACGACATACAACAATATCCAAAATAAACTTTCAATTAGCTGCTGCAACTACCAAAACAATTCATGACAACAATTAACAACAACGGGACGGAATGTGCCCACGATCCACAATCATACCAACTACATATGTGCACTACATGGCCTCATATTAGCTCACGCAGTCTTACCACCATCAAACCTCGTTTTGCATATTGGGATCCACAATACGAAACATATCATATCGCAACACAACGAAACGGAACGTGCCCACGATCCAATATACATAACTACAGCAAGCTTAAAAACATTTTAACAAGACAACAAGACAATCATCATTCTCACCCCAAAATAACATGAGAAAAAGGGGCTATGAAACTCACCTTTGCTTAGCTTTCCAAAAAAATCCAACAAAAAGCTTCACAAACAACTAGCACAAATCTAACAACAAAATAACTCGTGTTACATGCTACTAAGCCAAAAGCTTAATGCATATGTAAAGATCATATGATGAATGTCTCTAGGGGTTTAATGTCCCATCATGGGTCACCCCGACACCATGCCTAACCTTAACCGCTTCATTAACACATTACAT
>BQNB010173742.1:2748-13328 GCA_026074375.1 Tanacetum coccineum
CCCCTAGCTGCTAAATCTATAAACAAAACGCACCCTTCATTGGCTGTCACAGCCAAACACCCCTTAACTAATCAACCAAACGCACCATAACCGAGGGAAATACAAACCAAACGCGTCCCTTTGGACCAAACAGCCCTTGCGGCTGTTACACCCTCCACCAAACGTCCTTGTGGCTGTATAACAGCCAAACGCACCATAATTAGGTGGCTAACCCGCACCCAAACGCACCTTTAACGGTGGTTTTCCACCAAAATGAACACCCCTAGCTGTTAAACCCTTATGCAAACTATCCTTGTGGTGATATAACACCACACGCACCTTTTTTGTGCTTATGAACGAACCAAACGCACCCTATGGTGCTTGCGGGTGGGCTGTCACCGAGACAAACACCCTTGAGGTGCCAACATATAAACCGAACGCACCCTTTTTGGGTGGTTTTAACCCAACCCGAACACCCCTTGTGAGGTTTTCCTGCCACCGAACAACAAACACCCCTTTGTCTGAGATAACAATTAAACGAACACCCTTTTTGGTGCTGTTTTAAAACCATACGCACTCGAGTGGTGCTGTTGTGGTGGTGGTGCGTGGTGGAGTGGTGGTTAGTGGTGGTGGAGTGGCGTGACGGCTCGTGGCGGCGAATGAACTATTGGATCGAGTAGATCGAGTGGTGAGAAGCAATTTTGGGTTTGGCGGAATATTCACCGGAAAAGTTTTCCGGTGGCCGGAGCACCGGCGGCAGCGGCCGGAGGTAGGGCTGTGGGGGTGGCTGCCGGATTGAGGGGGAGAGGAAAAAGAGAGTGTGTGTTTTTATTTATCAAAAAAATGAAATAAAAAAAATAGGGTGGGCATATATATATAAAAACTTTATAATAAAAGTGGCAAGTTTTAATTAGTTTGGGGTTTACATTGAAAATATTTCCAAGGGACCAAAAGTGTAACATTTGAGTATTATTTTGTAAAATAATGGTTCGGGACTCGTTTAGGCCACTTAACGGATGATTCGATTCACGAATCTTGCGCCATTGTTTTCCAAATCATTTTTCCAACAAAAATGAGTATTCATTTGATAGTATTTCATAAACGTTTTGTAAAATTTATTTAAAACGTTTATTATTTATTGTATATTTTTCCGATAAACTTCATTCATAAAAATGAATTTTAACTTTAATAATTATAACAAGATACTTAATTTATTAAATATTTTTATTTAATAAACTATGATAATTAAATATAAATTAAATTATTTTGTGTTTCTAAAATCTTGCGAGGGCATTTCAGTCACCTTCTGATTGTTTTCGGTTCTCGGTCAAAACTAAAAAGTTGTCCGGAATTTCGTTTCACATCAAATTGCTTTAAAGCCCGAGTTGTGAAAATGTGGTTTAATGGTTCGTTTTCAATACATCAGCTTATAAATAACATATATCTTTTTCGTTTTCGAGCCAAATAAGTTAAAAAATAACTTCCACTTGAGAAAAATATTAATAAATATGATTTATTATTTGAAATACGTTCCGGAACTTTTACCGGCCACACGGTAATTTCTTTTATTAGACAATAAATGACCAAATGTCAAAAAGTCAAATTGGACCTGAAAAGTCAAAGGTTAAAATAGTCCTTTTTAATTTCGAAAATTCCCGAATGTTACAGTACCTACCCCTTAAAGAAATCTCGCCCCGAGATTAAATTTGTGTTAACCGTTTGTGTGACCAAGAAAAGATTCAAGATTTAATAAACCGTTTTTAAACCAAACGCTGATAACTTTATTCAGCAAAAATTTGTTGTTTTGACACTTCTCAATGTACCAAAAATTTTGGCTAGGTTTGACCAGGATACTCAATCCATCAAAATAGGTATCTCAAGAAAATATATCATTACAGATCTTATGATTTAATGCTGTTATATCTCTCCCCTGCGTTGCGATCGTTTAAAATCTCACATGTATTGTATTATTGTGATTTAATTTAAGAATGTCACCGAAGAGAATCGACGTAACCACCATGCCTATGACCGCTTGCTCCTAATAAGTATTGCAGGAATCACCACGCCTAACGGATTGTAAGTATTCAACTTACTTGGTAGTACTAGGATGTATCGCGACCTAAGTCTTCGTACTAGTGGCTCGAAATGAATAGCTCGACTATCTCTTTCGCCGATAGGTGTTTATCTAGTTTAAGGGGGTTGCGTTACCTATTGGATAAAGTTGTACCAGCTGGGACCGCTCCAGGACCCAACAACAGCGACCATAACGTCAATACTATAACAAATGATGACGGGATGCCGAGAATGAGGACATTTCGAGAAACAATACACCCAGAATAAAGGGTGTTTATCTGGTTTACGGGGTTTGCATCCTCAATTGGATGAAGTTGTACCAGTTGGGACCGCTCCAGGGTCCAACAACAGCAACCATAATGACAATCACTATAACAATTGGTGATGAGATGCAGTGGTGAGGGACCTTGAGAAAAATAATATCCCCAGAATAAAAATTCCACAACGGAAGGAGCTCGCGAGAGAGCTAATGTGATAGGTGACGGAATATTGTACTTAGTCTGTTAGCTCCACAGACAGTTCATGACTGCAAGGATTTGCAATGACAAAAGTAATGACTTAAGAATGGAATAAGATAGTTCCAAGCGAGGCCTTAAGATCTGCTGAAGTGGTTAATATCACGATTTGTGTCTCTAGACCCTTTTACGAATTTCGGCGATTATCGAGTTCATGTTCTTACTCGTCTCGCATTGGATACCATTAAGCCCACTCATTTATAATTCATTATTTGCATAAAGAAGCGTCCCAATTTATGTAAATAATGGATTGATAAACTCATGGTTCGGTGATTTACAATTTATTTATTTAAATGAAAAGGCGTCCCAATCCTTTCAAATAAATAAATTCTAAATCACCTACTTAATAATTCCCGATGCAATTAACGCCCGTACCTACATAAACTATCGAGGTGATGGTGACATGATGCTTGTGCCCAATGGTATGGGATACGAGAGATTAAAACTCGTCTTCGGAGTTGAGAGTAAAAAACTACCAGGCGATATCGGACATTACCGTTCAAAAAATTGATGAGTACTCGGTTTAGTGCAAACCAGAGTAAAAGTTCGACTGAACCAGTCAACATCGCAATTATTCATATAAATCCTCCTATTACAAGTCCCGCCCATACAAGATATGTAAACTTAGATTTATATATAATCCTTTGTAAACCAAAAAATTAATGACGATCTTCGTTAATACGATAATGTAATAATATGAAGAAAATTATTATTATTAAGGACCATTGTTTAATTTGATGTCTGAGAAAACGTGAGACCATTGCGCAACTCACATTGTCTTGTCGAGTAGAAATGAGACCATTTGTGCAACCCATAATGTCTGACGAGTAGAATGGACCATTGTGCAAAAACATGTCTTGACGAGTAGAATGAGGACCATTATGCACCCACAATGTCTGACGAGTTGAATGAGGACCATTGTGCAACCACAATGTCTGATGAGGAGAATGAGACCATTGTTGCAACCCACAATGTCTTCAAAATTTTTCTGGTTTTATATAAATAACCCTTATATGAATAACCGTACGATATACGCGAAAGGAATGCATACTTATATATTAAATATATATATGCCAAGGTATAACTTATTTGCAACACGTAATGTAAGACATATGCAAGCAGTGTGTATGCACTTTGAAAATGTTTAATGTGATGCATTATTTATGGAAAACGGTATGTCTAAGGGTTTTAAAATATTGCAACCTAGTTCTCTATAACCAGTGCTCTGATACTAATCTGTAACACCCCCAAAATCACAACAACGCAGCGGAATAATACTTGACGTTGCTACTTATAATAACACAGCGCTAGATACAAGAGAACGACCTCTAAGTGTGTCGTTTGAAAAGTAATCCTGTTGATTTCTTTGAAACTGATATAACATTTGTCCCATAATTGCATCACAATGAAAAGCTTGAAAACAACACAACGAGATTTGATCATTTGTAGAAATCCAAGTATGAAATCTTGTCAATTTAGTAATCCAATGCAACATCTGTTAATCCACAACGAGATTTGATCATTTGTAAAAATCCAAGTATGAAATCTTGTCAATTTAGACTCCAATGCACATCAGATAATCCAAGCTTAATTCACCTGAGAAAACATGCTTAAAAATATCAACATAAAGTTGGTGAGTTCATAGGTTTGTTTAAATATAAACATTAAACCAAAGGTTTCCAACGTGTGTATGACCATTTAAATCCTTAAATGTCCTTCCAAAATATATGATCTTTAGAGATCAAAAATATATAAATTTCTAGTGATTATGCAACATGTGCACCCATCACAATTATATAATTTCTCGTGACTATGCAACGTGTGCACCCATCACAAACATATAAATTTATAAGTGTAGGACCGCAAGACTTTCCCTGTGATAAAGCAACGGATGCAGACATCACAGAATCCGATTACATTTTCCCTAAGCTCATGACACTGAAGCTCGATAATCTTGTTCGCAATAAATATATATTGCTATTCTGCCCAAACAGATGTTCAAACCCGAAACATCCCTAATCCGACATGCTATAACGTTCATTCCCGGTGATAGCTAGTCACCCGAACGGGATGGTCAATCCCAAATAGATCTATTCATAACATTTGTGCTCACATAATGTAATTCCCAACTACATCTATGCAATTGACAGTTCATGATAATGGGCACAACTTGGGTTATCGCTACTTAGGCAAACACGTAATCAATATAAAATATTCACTTGCGTCCAATTTATAAAACAAAGCATATTTCCACCCCAAAAATATATAAGACCAGTAAAACATGGGGCTATGAACCACAATATCCTTTAAAAGCAATCGCATTGTTATAAGATAATCGAGTAAGTAAAAGACTTTGTAGACAAGCATGTATCCCCCTCGCGGGCTTATAAAACATTCAAAAGATTGAAAAGCGAGGTTATGAAACTCACATTGATGTTGTAGCACGATTTGCAGAACTGCACATATTAATCACAGCACAAACGGAAACCAGAACGGCTCGACCAAGAAGTTGCAACTAATCTTAACGGCTAAGTCCCACTAGCCTAGGATAATGAATTTGAGTTTCCCGATGAATAGTCACATCAACGCGACACGTTGATAAAGATTTAGATTTAAAGTTGTAATGGTTTGGTGGTTGGTTAAATAAATAAATTTAAAATATACCCAAAGTGTGTAATATATATTCCGTATATATTTCATGTGAAAAATAAACCCTTATTTAACTCATAAAGACAAACAACCCAAAGATTTTGGCAAGTATAATATACCTTGCAGGTATTATATAATAAGTGTGGATAATTAAACCAATTAGTTTGACTTGTTTTCTGAAATCACCGCTTAATAAAATAAAGGTTCATGTATAAACGTAGTCGTACGTTTTAAGATTTCCAATTATGTTAAACAATGTCTGTAAAGTCCTTTTACAACAATTATTAAGTTACCTTTTAGCTGATAATTATAAAATATAAAATAATATTTTATAACTTATATTTAGTCTCCTCGACGACTCGCGCCTAAAATAATCATGTTATGATGTAGTTAGTATTTTGATATATCTTTAAAATTATAACATAGTCTTTTATCGGTTGTATTTTTAAAAGGATCAGAGTTTTACGTGAACCATAATAAATATAGACGAAACTTTATATACCCTTTCATCACGACATTCTCCCGGTAATCACATCCGTTCCTTCCATTTTCGCAAAACTCTACGTTTTCCATATTTATAAAATCTATATTATTCCACTTTTCAAACAAACCACGTTGTAATATTCTCGTCCTTTAAATGTAAATATATATATTTCTACACTAAACAATATAAGGATTATTACATTTGAATTAATAATTAACCACCATTTATATATCCGGTTTTAATATTTCCAAAACCTTGTGTTATATTTATTGGTTGTCTCATACAATCAAACGCACCCTTATTGTTATTATAAATACGAAAACGCCCTAACATAACCCCACAGTATTTATTGACACTAATTAAACCACCATTTAATGTTGTGTGTGTGTTTATATTACAACAATCTTAAAAATATATTTATTAGTTTCTGTTGTAATTTAAAACCAAATACACTCCTTTTTGTTATTTTGCTCCACCCCCAAAACGGCCACTTTACTGAAATCTGTACCTAACCAAAAACCTCCCCCCGGCCCCCCCCCCACCCTTTGTGTACTGAAATCTGTCCAACCAAAAACCTCCCCCCGCCCCCCCCCCCCCCCTTTGTGCTTTTTCGGTTAAACCAAACACGCCTTTTGGGGCTGTCACAAACCAAACGCAGCCCTCGGTTGCTTAATATCAAACCAACCGCACCCTTGGACACCAAACAGCCCTTGCGGCTGTTACACCCTTCACCAAACGCCCTTGTGGCTGTATAACAGCCAAACGCACCATAATTAGGTGGCTGACCCGCACCCGAACGCACCCTTAACGGTGGTTTTCCACCAAAATGAACACCCCTAGCTGTTAAACCCTTATGCAAACCATCCTTGTGGTGATATAACACCACACGCACCCTTTTTGTACTTATGAACGAACCAAACGCACCCTATGGTGCTTGTGGGTGGGCTTTCACCGAGACAAACACCCTTTTTGGGTGGTTTTAACCCAACCCGAACACCCCTTGTGGGGTTTTCCTGCCACCGAACAACAAACACCCCCTTGTCTGAGATAACAATTAAACGAACACCCTTTTTGGTGGTGTTTTAAAACCATACGCACCCGATTGGTGCTGTTGTGGTGGTGGTGCGTGGTGGAGTGGTGGTTAGTGGTGGTGGAGTGGCGTGACGGCGCGTGGCGGCGAGTGAACTATTGGATCGAGTAGATCGGGTGGTGAGAAGCAATTTTGGGTTCGGCCGAAATATTCACCGAAAAAGTTTTCCGGTGGTCGGAGCACCGGCGGCGACGGCCGGAGGTGGGGCTGTGAGGGTGGCTGCCGGATTGAGGGAGAGAGGAAAAAGAGAGTGTGTGTTTTTATTTATCAAAAAAATGAAATAAAAAAATAGGGTGGGCATATATATATATATATAAAAACTTTATAATAAAAGTGGCAAGTTTTAATTATTTTCGGTTTACATTGAAAATATTTCCAAGGGACCAAAAGTGTAACATTTGAGTATTATTTTGTAAAATAATGGTTTGGGACTCGTTTAGGCCACTATTTAACGGATTATTCAAAACACGAAACTTGCGTCATTGTTTTTCAAATCATTTTCCTATAAAATTGAGTATTCACTCGACTATTATTTTATAAATGTTTTTATAAAATCTTAATGTTTATTATTTATTTTGTGTAGTCATCGGGTATCACGGGCAAGCTTTGTCCGTAAAAATAAAACTTTAGTTTGAGCATTTGCGTTTTTAAGTAACGCCTTTGAACAAAATATTAAATATTTTTATTTAATAAAAAGTGATAATTAAATATAAATGTAATTATTTTTGTGTCCTGTTGTGTTCAAAAGGTTGCGAGGTTATTTTAGTCATTTTCTGCTTAGTTTCAGGTCTCGGATAAAACTAAAAAGTTGTCCGGAATGTCGTTTTACATCAAATTGCTTTAGAGTCCGAGTCGTGAAAACAGGATTTAGCGGGTCGTTTTTGATAAGTCAACTTAGGAATAACATATATCTTCTCGTTTTTAAGTCAAATAAGTTTAAAATAAATAAATTTGTAAATGAGGGATTATAATAATATTTATGATTTATTATTTAAATACGTTTCAAAAATTAATCATGGTTAATACAGTTTTCGTATATTTGGCTAGACCGCTCTTCTATCTTTTGTCTATCTGCTTGTGTGTGTTATTGTGTCTTAAATTGATCTAAGTTACCACAAACCTGTGTCAGTTTCTCAGACTGAACTCCTCCTTTATCCGTTAGAATTAGAATTAACATATGTTTAGCATAGGTTTAACATATAATAAAATTAACATAGTTTAAATTAACTTAGTTTAGTTAACCAAAATATTGATAAAATAAAAGATTAGTTCTCGCTCTTAGTGATCTACACCCTACTTACCATGAAACTCCATCTGATCGGGTACACTGCATGTTAAAGTGTTGTTTTAGGTAAAGTCGGCAAAATATAAATTTAAAATACTCTAATAAAATAAACCCTACACGACAACACATCACCAAGCCAAGTTCTAAAGTCTACAACATCATCGGCACACTCATATTTTTTTAGGATTTTGGTAAATATTCGTAAACGGATAAGGCTGAATCCTCACAATATATAATAAAGGTTTTGTGTGCAGGTTATGTAACTAGTAATTTCACAAAAAGTATGCTTTTGAAAAAAATAATTAATTTAAGCATTTTAATGTGAAAAATAGGACAAGTGGCGTTCTAATTCTCATCCTCCACTTAAATTATGCAACGTCCTCGTTGTATAAAAATAACAGTTAAAACAAGAAATAAAAGAATTAGAACGAGAAACTCCTCTGATATTTGCTCGGTATGATTCTCCATGTTGAGTATATGAGCAAAAATGTGTGTTGTAAATGCGTCTGAATTCCAGCATGACTACAACACACATAAGATTCTAGATAATAGATACTCCACCAACATTGTCGATTTCTTTCCAGCGAGGTCCCGTGTAAAATATAAGAAAACCATGCAAACTGTTAGGAATACGAAAGTATTGGTCACTTCCATAAATATCGTTAGATAGCTCGTTAAGTAATATTTGGAAACTAGATAGGCTAGATAAGCAAAAGCCCATGGAAAGCCCACGGACCTAAGCCTATAGCCGGCCACTTAGGTGGTATGTAAACTATTTCCATGCCATGGAAAGGGTGTTGGTTGTTCATTTGTTTCACATAGTAATCTAATATTCCTTTCTTACTTTCTCTCACCAAGTGTTCATCTAACCACCTCTCTTTCTCTCTCTAAACACTAGATAGAATCCATTCCTTGTGTGTGTGTTAAGATATCTTACAATTGGTATCAAGAGCCATGGGGTGTTTGTGAAGGTTTTTGTGTGTGTTATTTACTTGTGTATTTGGTTTGAACTAACCAAAAGATCTTCATCTTTTATGGGTTTAAAACCATAAAGTTAGCTACTTTCTTCTTTATTTATCTTAGTATAGGCTAGTTGTACATGAAACTCTTTGAAAAACATAAAAAAATCCCATCTTTTTGTGTTTTTTTTGTTGGTTCGAACAAGGGTTGTACCAAGAATCTTGATTTCAAATTTTTCGAGTCAAAAACGTTAAAGTTTGTGTTTTTAAGGTTCTCATAGTCTTAGATAGGTAAGAAGTACAAGAAAATTTGGGTAAAACGTCAAAAAGTGAGTCTTTTAGAGATTTTTTGTTTTTGAGTTTCGTGTTCTTCCAGGCTATTTATACGCAGAGGCAATTTATACGTGTGGGCGAGTTATACGTTAAGGCAATTTATACGTAGATTTGTCAGGCGAATTATACGCTATTTTCTCAGGCGATTTATATGTTATTTCTCAGCCGAATTATACGTTATTTCGCAGGCGATTTATACGTTATACCTCAGGCGAATTATACGTGATTCTCAGGCAATTTATACAGTAGTTTCAAGCGAATTATACATCTTCCTTTAGGAGAACTATACGCTTTGCTTGGGAGAACTATACGCTTTGCTTGGGAGAATTATATGCTTTACTTGGGAGAACTATACACTTCGTCTGTTAGGAGAATTATACGGTTGTTCTTTGATTTGTAAAATCCCGTGAAAATTTATTTTTCCGGTTTTATCAAGAATTGTATAATCCCGTGTATTCCAAAGACTCAATCACATTAATCAAATCTCACTTTAAAACAAAAACCTCCAATCACTGTACGATCATCTTTCATCTTATTACATATCTAATCAAAATGGATTCAATGATTCCAAATGGACAAAATAATACTCTTGTTGAGTACATGATACTCTCTGGTGGTGACAATCGTCCACCAATGTTGGACAAAGACCTGTATGATTCTTGGAAAAGTAGAATGGAACTATACATGCAAAACAGAGAGCATAGAAGAATGATACTTGAATCAGTCAAACACGATACACTCATTTGGCCAACGATTGAAGAAAATGGGGTGACCAATACAAAGAAATATGTTGAATTGTCTGCTACGGAGAAAATTCAAGCTGATTTTTATCTCAAGGCAACTAATATCATTCTTCAAGGTCTACCATCTGATATCTATTCACTCGTTAATCATCACAGAGTTGCCAATGATCTTTGGAAAAAAGTTCAACTACTAATGCAAGGTACCTTATCGACTAAGCATGAAAGGGAGTCTAAACTGTATGATGCATTTGATAAGTTTGCTCACATCAAGGGGGAATCGCTTCATCAGTATTACTTGAGATTTACTTAGCTGATCAATGACATGAACATTTACAAAATAAAATTGGAGCAATTTCAAGTTAATACCAAGTTCTTAAACAGTCTTTCGCCTGAATGGAGTAAGTTTGTGACTGATGTCAAGCTTGTAAGAGATTTGCATACTACCAACTTTGATCAGCTTCATGCATATC
>BQNB010173743.1:0-13328 GCA_026074375.1 Tanacetum coccineum
AAATTTCTATGGAGGTTGAAGGTTTCGAACCACCTCAAGAGGAAGTGATTCTGATTCGTAGGTCCGAAAGGACACATCAAGCTCCAAATCGTTTATGTCTAAATGTAGAGGCGGAAGAGCATAGTCTAGGGGATATTAATGAACCCACTAGCTATAAAGATGCAATGTTAGACCCAAAATCTAATAAGTGACTCGATGCTATAAATGCGGAAATGCAATCCATGATAGACAATAAGGTATGGGTCTTGGTCGATCTTCCTCCTAATTGTAAGACTGTTGGGAGTAAGTGGATTTTTAAGAAAAAGACTGACATGGATGGTATTGTACACACCTATAAAGCTCGTCTTGTAGCAAAGGGTTATACTCAACTCTATGGGGTTGATTATGAAGAAATGTTCTCACCCGTCGCTGACATTAGAGCTATTAGGATTCTCATATCTATAGCGGCGTTCTATGATTATGAGATATGGCAAATGGATGTCAAAACTGCCTTCTTAAATGGTTATCTTGATGAAGACATTTATATGGTACAACCTGAAGGTTTTGTTGATCCTAATCATCCCAGAAAAGTATGCAAGCTTCAAAGATCCATTTATGGTCTTAAGCAAGCATCAAGAAGCTGGAATAAAAGATTTGATGAAGAAATCAAAAGGTTTGGTTTTGATCAAAATCTTGATGAGCCATGTGTATATCAAAAGGCTAGTAGGAGTAATGTTACATTCCTCATCTTGTATGTTTATAACATAATCATCATGGGAAATCACATTCCAAGTTTACAAAGTGTAAAAGATTATCTTGGAATGTGTTTTGCTATGAAAGATTTGGGAGAAGCAGCATTTATTCTTGGAATTAAAATCTACAGAGATAGGTCAAAGCGATTGATTGGACTTGGTCAAAATGCTTACATGGATAAGATCTTAAAGAGATATAAAATGGATAATTCCAAACGTGGTCATATCCCCATGCAAGAAAGACTTGACTTAAACAAAACACAAGGTGCTTCAACACCTAAAGAGGTGAAGCATATGCAAAATGTACCTTATGCTTCGGCTGTAGGTTCCATTATGTATGCAGTGAGATGCATTAGACCTGATGTTGCGTTCACACAAAATATAACAAGCCGGTTTTAACAGAATCCTAGTGAAAGTCACTAGACTGCTGTAAAAATATTCTTAAGTATTTAAGAAATACTAAAGATATGTTCTTGGTTTATGGTGGAAATCCAGAAGCTGAACTTCGAGTTGATTGCTATTGCAATGCTGGATTTGAGACTGATAGAGATGATACAGAATCTCAGACAGGATATGTCTTCATTTTGAATGGAGGCGCAGTAGACTGGAAGAGCTCCAAGCAAAGTACTACTGCAATGTCTGCTACAGAAGCTGAATACATAGTTGCTTCGGAAGATGCGATGGAAGCTGTTTGGATTAGGAAGTTTATTTCAGGGCTTGGTATAATACCAACAATAAACGAGCCTATTAGAATGTTTTGCGATAATTCAGCCGCACTTCATTTTGCTAACGAACCCGGAGTTCAGAGAGGCGCCAGACACTACCATAGGAGATATCATTATGTTCGCGAGAGTATTGCACTAGGCGAAATAAGATTCCTTAAAGTTCACACAGATGACAATCTGGCTGATCCTTTTACGAAGGTTTTATCTAAAACAAAGCTTACTCAACATGCTAGGAACATGGAACTTCGTTTAGCTGGTAGTTTCATGTAGATTTGTGTTTAGTATTTGGATAAGGGATGTATGAACAATTTATTTTATGATAATGATACTTGGTATTTTTGTTATATATTTATCGTAAATTGTGTCATATATTTGCATGTTTAAATCCATGAATAATAATAGTTATTATTCTAAATTAATCCGTTGTCGATTAATAATATGAGAATATTGTTAAATTAAGACAATTTTGAGTGATTGGTGATATTTTAAATATTAAGGATATGTCCACCAAACTCACAAGATATTCATAAGATGAGTATTGGATTTTTCCACAACAAGAATATTACTTTATGGATCGTTGTCGTTAAGTAAATCTTGTAAGTGATTTTATTTACAAAATCCTTAGACTTGAGATGCAAGTAGGTCTTGCATATGTGGATAATCCTTCTTGATCTAGTCTAAGTTATCCTGAAAAATGGATAACTAATAAGGGCTATTTCAGAAGTTATTTTGAAACATGATGACTTGGTACTTGTAGTCAATATATAATTTGTTCCTTCAATAGTTGAAGAATGATGCCACTGGGCCCCTCGTAGAATTAATCAGATGTGTGTATGGCCGTACCCGAAAACTCATGTAGACATGTCTCATTGATTTTCGGTAATCTTGATTAGTTACATATTTGAGAAAAAGAATCGTTAAATAATGGAATGACATTGATCCATGTCCATTTTAACACGTTATCGAAAACAAAGGGATTATCAATTCATAAATCATTTGGCCGTGTTTTATGAAACCACACTCGGATATTTCTGAGAGCATTGACGTGATACTAGACGCTTACCAATGTTATTATATAATTTATACATGTCCAAGTGCTGTTAGAATATGAACAAATATAAATTATATATGTCCGGAAATTATTCGAGCCTAAAAGGACTCACACGTTAATATGTAGAACAACGTATTTAATATATTAATGTAATATATTAATTAGTGTTTAACAAATGATCGTTAAAAGTTTAATGAGAATTAAATATTAGTTGTTAAAAGTTAAAAGGGCAAATATGTAAAAACCGAATAAAGGAAGGTTGTGGTTTGCCCTTTTTCCTTCCTAGGTCGGCCGAACTCCACTCCTTATGGAGGTGGGAGAGCTTGCTTGCTTGCCAAGTCAAGGGTCTAGGGGCTTTCATTAGCTTATAACTTGAAACCTAAAAACCCTAACTATCTCCCTTGCTCTCTCTCTCTCTCTTGATCGGCCGAACCTTAAAACCCTTGAAGGTTTCGGTTTTTCTCTTCCCTTGTCGTGCGATCGAACTAACAAACCCTTAGGGGTTTTCGTGTAGTGATTAAACAAAGAAGGTGGTGTTTCATTCGTGTGTTGATAGATTCAAAGACGAAGAAGAGATCGTTTGGTTAAAACACTACTAGTACTAGCATACACGTTGTTTGCTAAGAACGTATTGTGTATGAATACTTAGAGGGATTATTCTTTTGATCCTTGGTGGATTCGCGTGGTATTATACACACGCGTATATTGATGACGGTGTAACATTTATTGCTAAAGCAGTATAACGTTTCTTGCTAAAAGGTACATATCTTCAATCCATTGTTAATTATAAGTTCAACCTATATATGTATTGATCAATATAAATTAGAATTGATGCTATGATAGATGTATGCATATCAATTGATTAGCATTTTGTTTTGGGATATAGACTAAATTCAAGGCTCCGTTAGGATTTTAAATTAGTAATAAGTTTCAACTCCAAATACTTTAATAAAAATATAAGCTTAAGCTTTAGACTTATAATATAAGCTCAAGCCCCAATCCCAGCCAGCCCAGCTCCACTCTAGCCCCAGACCATTTCCCCAAACATACCCAAAATAACAGCATTGACATTGGTCAAGGTATGGTGTTTTAGTATATCGAATTAAAGTATAAGAAATATATATACCAGAACAATGCTTTTGCATAAATGATGAATAGAAGCAGCACCAAGAACATCCTGTCTATCCTCCAAAGACCAATCATAGTAATCTGTCAGAACATGTTTGAATGCAAAGTCTTTCACACCGCCAGAGATAAGTACATCGGAGAGACGTGACTCTGTTGTGGTTTGGTTGTTGTTATTATTGTTGGTGAGTAACGATGATTGAGGAAGGATTGACTGTTTTTTGAGGTTTGACTGTTCCTCCATTGTGATTTCTGGTATTGCGTAGGTGAAGTTAGGTGACAGTTTATTTTGGTGTCAAACAAGCGAATAACTACTGTGTTTATAAAAGTGGTGGGATAATAGGTGGTGGGTTGGTTGGTTGGGTATAACTTCGATCATTGTCAAACAGACGTGTCAAGGTATGATTACATTACGGAGCTAGATCTTATTTAAATTCGGGTTATCTAATCCTATATAGTATTTTGGTTAATTGGATAGATTCGAATTCGAGTTAGCAAAACATTTTCAACCTAATATCTGACTCATATAGTATTCGGGTTACCCAAGGCCGATCGTAATAAACACGAATAAATATATTGACTACCGAGTAACCCAATCTGAATAGGCTTAATCGAGTCTATTCGGGTTTTTTTTACACCTATAATTATACTTTTATTACTTTTTTGGAATTTTCATATTAAATAACCTACTTTCAACATCGTCAATAACTTAAATTCGTACTTGTAAATTTTATTATTTTGTAAGTAATGAGGTATTAGGTGGACGGGCGTTGCTGCAGAGCCTAATATCCGATAATTATTGTCTATAAAATTGATAGTTTTGGTCTGGTAAAATTTTGAATCTAAAAAATATAAGACAAAGACTAAACTAACAAATTAAATTTTACCAAAAACAACTACTGAATTCATAATCAAAATGCACAAAGAAAGCAGAATATAAACAAATACATAAATTAGATACAGAAATAAGTTTGTGTTGCAAAATAAATATACTCTAGAAATAATACAATAATCTATCTATCTATAGCTATATCTATATCTATATCTATATATTCCAATATATAGCAGTTGAAAAAGACCTTTAATACCCCTCTAATAAAAAAATACTGAGATTCTAAGATGTCTAAGTTGGTAATTTTACATAAAACATTTAAATTAAACCAATAATTAAAGAAAGTCAAAGCTTGTGTGCCAAGCCCCCTAATTTTTGGGTAAACTACCAACTTCACCGATTGTAACCGGGCTTTTTAAAACTCATTAACCTAAAAAAGTTACCACCTATTACGCTTCAAATAATCAATTCCCAAAACCTAATACCGCAGTTGTGATCAATCAAACACCCAAAAACCGCTATCATCATCAGAAAATCGCATGATGGTTCAACTTTCGCTTCATCCGGATTATATTTGTATAAAAGATATCGTTTTCACAGTTCAGAAGAGTAAGTACCTAATTAGCACAACCATTATCTTAATCAGTAAGCAATTCTTACTCCTATTTATTGTTCTTTAATCTTGATGATGTCGATTTTAATTGTAGTATTGAGGATTTTTTTTGTTTTAGTTTATAATAGTGACAAAACACCATATATTTGAAAAATGATTCTATGATATGTTTCAGGTCACAAAATTAAAGCGAATGAAAGACAACAATTGAAAGAACTAAAACGTGTTTTCTATGATTTAAAGGTATTAGTTTTATGTAATCTTTTATAATGAATCATTTTATAAAAATTGGGCTTTTTTATATCCGCTAAAGGTTAGTTTGTGTTATGCGTTGCTTTGAAATGTAACTTAAGAGTGAATTAAACAGTCTGTAGGAAGTATGTATTGGTGAAGTAGGTAAGTTGCACTTAACTATGTGATATGAGGCTAATTAGCATACTTTATGATTGTTATTCTTTTTTAATAACATATCTAATTTTTTTGCGTGACTAGGTAGAAGCAGACATACATCAAGGTTTGGCGGCAGAGATAATTAAATTGTAGAAAGGGAGTTCGATTGCAAGTGTTTTGACATAAAGAGTGGTTCAAGCTAACCCGCTAAGTGAGAATGGATGAAGATATTAAGGTACTCGATGAATACCATATCAAATGAATACAAATGATAAATATGGTGATTTGATATTTATATGGTTCTTTTAATGCATGTTTACGCCACTTGCGTTTCAATGTCTTGTGGACCTTACTTCTAAAAGTCTTGAAATGCACATGATATCAAGTTGGTTAAGGTTTTCCTTTTCACTCCTTCTTGCCTTGTAATATGTTGAACTCCGTCATCTAAGACAATTGACTATAACAATGAGGTTGAATGATTGTTGAGCAGGTCTGGAATTTATATCTTTCCAGTTTAATTCAAAAGATTATGTCACCATTAGGATCTAGAACTATGAGTTGGTTTCACAAGGTTGTCGATTGAAGGTTGTATAACATTAATTAACACTTAGTAAAAACGAAAAAAAACCTAAATTGCAACGGATTCTGATAGTTGTATTGTGAACATATATAACCAGGATGAGTTTCTTGGGGAAACAAAAAACCCGTGACAACTATCGAAAATTTAATTAATGAAGTGGATTTTATGAAGTTTAACCACGATGCAGAAGTTTTAGCTGTTTGTTTGTATTTTTTTAGCACAAAAATAAATTAATGTATATAAAGTAACCTAATGTTTTTTATCTTCTGCCTTTTTTTTGTCTCTGTCCGCGATGCCTGTATGATTAACCAATGAGCACAAGTTTTACTGTTAACAAGCATTAACAATTCAATTCTCATAACCGTCAAGAGAAACATCTCGAATCAACAGCTCGAATCAATTTATCATGTTTCTACCAGCGTCTATAAAACTTAAAATGGACAAAATGTTCGTTGAAAAAAGATCTAACATTGGCTATAGTTCATCAATTTTCGTTCTTACAAAGATAAAATGATGATGTGTTTTGGTTTAGCTAATAAAATATTGAACTTTTTAGGTTGATTGTCTCATTTTTATTGGGTTGTTGTGCGCGTGCCTAGTTTTTTCAAAACACACATAACAAAGCGAAACCCCTGTAATAACACAGATTTCCAGGCATGTTCAGGGAATTGGCGGAATTACAGAGGAAGTAGTAGACATTTTCTAACATCTTAGCCATTCCTATAAAATGGTAATAATATTCATTGAGTTTCTAACTAAAGTTCTAGCTTTTTTTAGGATATTTTTGTAATGCGTATTATATGTTTATAATGCTCCAAGTACTGTACAGTTGTCTCAGTTTTGCTAGGTTTATATCTCAGCTTTTTTTGTTTTTTATTTTTATGCTCCAAATATTATTCAATTGGTTTATATCTCAATTATTTTGTAATCAAATATTAGTATCTTATATATCTCTAATAACCATTTACTTTGGTAGAAACGACTCACTGTAATTAGTTTTTTATGTATGGCAATTTTAATCTGCAACTTTAACTGTTCTTTATGTCCTAATTCATTCTACACACCTTCTCATATACAAGTGTTGTATGTTTGATGTTGATTTATTAGAAGTTAGTGGTTTAAAATAATCACACTGCATTTTCTGTTGTTCGATCAAATGCCACATCCATTTTTATATAATTACAAATGTGATCTACTTTATCTATGTGGAAAAATTGACTACATTGGTTCTTCTGCCAATGCTATATAATAAAGCTTAAAATAATTTATCTTTGTTTAACAATGGATTGGGACATTCGTTTTTTGATTTTGTCTATTCATGATGTCGAAGATGAGAATTTTTTCAAATGCTATTAAGATTTAAGCTTACTTAACATTTTCCATGCTTACACAAAACTCTCTTTTCTTTCAATGTGCAGAAATAGAGAAGATTCCAAGTGTATCTAGCTTCCTTGCTTATCTTACCATAGAACCCAAATTGGTTTATTGCTTTACTTCTTATTGACCATTTTGGTTCACAGATAAATACAGATTTTTTTAATTGTTGTAATTTGGCACTCAATATTTTTTTTTTTAGATTCCAACAAAGAAGGATTGAGATGGATTCTTTTGGCTTTTAGAAATGTTAAATTTTATACGTAGGTTAAATGGTACAATATTCTATTGTTGAATTTGGCAATCAATTTTTAGATTCTACGTATGCTGTTGTTTGGCTGGCATTATACTATGTCCTTATATAAACAAGTGAGTTTAGTTTGGGGACTTAGGCATATAAAATTGTTATACGATTTGATTAGTTTATTTGCGTTCGAAAATTAATTATAGTTTTTTTATGGTGGTGGGTTTTTGTAGTGAAGTTTTCTCCTTGACAATCTTTATCTTATATATTTAGATTAAGTGACCTGTTAACATTAAAGCAATAAATAAATAAATAAAGTTTTGGCAAAATTCCAGGCATGGTGTTGCTTAGGATGCCATTGTACCGGGTTTTATGTTGTTTACAATAGGAAAAAAAGTTACCTTTATCTATATGTTTGGGATTTGCGGGTTAAAACTGCTTATCACGTTTGAGATGAAGTATTCTCGGTTTCGACCCATTTATTACTCTACGGGTCAAAATTGACACCTCTATATGTAAAGTTAGAATGAATATTTTTTTTAGGAGTAAACTAAATTAGAAATTTTATGTTATAAAAAAAGCACAGTTGGTGGACCCCCACCCCTTCGCCCCCTTTTGAACCAATTTCATTTTCAAACGATTTTTAACCATTTGACCCGCTAGAGGTTGAAGACACACAAAACCGCTCTATTCCTAATTAAATAGACCAAAATTTATATCGGTAAATTACTATGTATAAATTTTATTTAGTCTTAAGTGACTAAAGATACAAAGATACATTTAAAGAGGCTCATCATATCAATAGATCGTTATTAGCCTTGGGATACGTGTTTCTTCGCTTGCCCACACGCCATGTACAGAGACATAATACTCAGCCAATTAGGTATTCCTTTAAATTAATGATTTATGGGTTTCAGGATATACTACTTGAGGTTGTCAGCAGGGAAAGATGGTTATATTTGTTCGTATAAGCCTACGACATGAATATTGTTGAAGAAACACTTATTAAACTTTTAAGTATTTTTTTCTTGATGATTATCCGTACAAGGATCAGGACCATATTCAAAAAGAAGTTCAATTTTTTCTTGATGATTTCGATTTCAATGTCATATTGATAACTATTCAATGGCCCAGGCATCTCCCGAGGTTATTATTTATAAGGATAAGCTTTATTAATACTACATGTTTTTTCTTTATTGTTTCTACCAAATTGATTTCTCAACTGTTCGTACGGAAGGTGTGAACAAGATGGAGGTATGTGTTTTTTAAATCATATATCATGTGGAGAAACATTAATTTAAGTGATTTTTGATTCATTTATATTTTCATTATTTCTTAAAAATAAGTTTTGGACTTTGATTGATCTTGAGATCTTTTTATTGCAGCCATATTTAATGTGGTTGAGTTCAAGCCTTCAAGAATAAGGTAATTATCTCAATCCTTTATTTGTTGATTGAAATGCTTGTTGGAATGTGGTAGTTGGATCTAGGTGTTATACGACTAGAAGTACGTGAGCCTATTGGGGGCACACACGTTAAGACACATAGAATACATTTATTCTTTAATATACTTCACGAATATATTTAAATAGTCGTTATAGTTTATAACTAACTTAACGGTTATTTAAATATGTAAACCGAAGGGACTTAAATTGACAAACCCAAAGGGGTGCCTTATGATGGCCGGCCCCTATGGTTTTTTAGAGGGGGTGTTTGTGTTGATTTAGAATTGAGGGGGTGGATGAATTGGAATAAGGAATGAATTATGGTTTCCGAATTTCCCCAAGGATTAGGTTTTGGGTGCCTATATAAATACCCATCCCCTAGCTCATTATTCATTCATTCAAAATCCCTAAAAACCTAAATTGATTTTCAGTTTCCCCTCTCCTTCCAAAACCGAATTTCTAAAACCCTAAAAGGTAATTCGTCCTTTATCTCCTATTGAATACATTTCGTGAAAAGCCCCTAAAATGTTTTTTGGTGTCTAATTGTGAATTCCAGAAGCTCGATCATTAGCTCAAGTTATTCAAGGGTTTTGATTTGTTTTGTTCTCCAGGTAGACAACAATTTGAAACCTTTAGGGTTTCGATTTCTTGGATTTCGGGTCAACCGAATTTAATTAAAACCCTAATTAGGGTTTGGTGATTTTTGGTTCATATACACAAAAGGTTTTTTTTTGATTTTCGATTTCAAGAAAAGTGCAACACTTGGTGTTTGTGAGACGTGAAGTAAAGACTAGCATCTTGATGTGTTTGTGAGACGTGAAGTTTTACCCAAAAGACACATCGTTGACAAAACGTAAGTTGACAACTTAGTCCCTAAGTTTCAAGATCAAGAATTCCTCGATTATTTACGTTTAGCAAAAAGCACATAACAGGTTAGTTTTTCTTTCCTTATTTAAGTGTTATCTTGATATCAAACTAGATCCATTCCAAGCTTGCGAACTTTCTTAAGTAAACTGGTATTTACTAGTTATTAAATCCCAACAGTGGCATCACGATTCGAACCTCAATTTGTGTTACGAGTTTACACAACTTATAAAACACGCTAGAACTGCCTGAGCAACCTTTATTTATTGTTATTGATTGAAAATTTAAGCAAAAATATGCAATTCTTGCATGAAAGAATAAATAAAAACCAAATCTTGCTTATTTGCTATTTAGAGAAAAGATTTAATAAGAAAGAGATTTTTAAAATTTAATTGTTAATGTTGATAGTTAGATAAGTCATCTATATGGCATTTGCATTAATCCCGGCCTTAAGAACTCACCCAATCATGATTATATATGACATGTGCATGTGGGAGTGCATCAATGGCTAGCTTTTAGGCCAGAAACACCTAGTGGAGAGTACCTTATTTGGTTCTTGCGCGTATTGGGGAAGACTCATTGTGAGACCTTGGAGGGCATTAAAGTGTATTATACTAGCTTCTAAGATAAGTCTTGTCTGTCACCTGCATCACCCACGTTTTCATTCCTGTCTGTTTATTGTTGACAATTATGATATTTATATACACTGATACATTCCGCGTGACTTATTGACAATATCAAAAAAAAAAAGAATTTTGAAACTCTAAAACGGACTAATACTTAAAGAGAAACTTTGTTTAAATTTGTCTGTAGAATTACACACATAATTTTATACTCCTAGTGACCTTTTTGTGTGATTTGTAAAACTTGGTTTTAGACAAATAAATACGGACATTAAACTATAAAATTTGTTTTCTTAGAGAGATAAAAGTTTTTCCTTAACTACACCTAAGTACCCAATGTCAAACGGCTCACCCATTTGAAAAAAAACTATAAGAGAGGTATAATGAGGGTAATTTTCCCTAAAGAAGTCGGGTTTCTAATAAGCTTCGCGATGACCCGCTTCTCCACTTCTTTGTGCATTCAAATGTAGCTACCGAGAACTTTTGACAAGATGATGTCAAGATTAAAGTTAACAAAACATTTTCTTAACTTGTGATACAAAGATGTTTTGCATGTTTCATATTTTATAAAATTTATTTGTATACCCTTATGTGAAATTTTAAGTCTATGCCTACCAAAGTAAGAACACGTGCACTATAGATTACCTCTTTGGGTCAGACCTTAGGGCCTTCCCAACCCATGGTAAATTTATTCATAAGGTTAAAGAAAACAATCAATGTTTAAATATTGCATGTTCTTTTTTGGTGGACTTAAATCGAGTATGCTTGGTCAGACCTTGGACCCGAGGCATAAGATGAGACAAAACATGTACATGACATTACTATATGAGTTACTAAGGTCATGTGTCTCATAAAACTAAGAGTTGCATTTACAATGCAATTAACGCTTGCCGCTTACCTCTTGCCTTACTTGTTTACACGCTGGTCAGACCTCTGGTAATAAGCGGGAGGTCAAGTTGGATCTTAGTCTTATTAGTAATTAATTAGGTAGTTAATTCTTTTAAGAAATTTAATTATCAAAATACTAAATTGAGCTTTAATTGCAACATAATCATAATGAAAGATGGTTTTTACTCAGAAACAAACAAAGTCTCTTTTTCAGGTAAAAAGAGTGATACTTAACATCTATCACTTCATCATTGTTTGACAAGAATAAGATAGGGTTATAATTGAATATTTATCAATTATATATAAACTCACTTTCAATATTTCATTACCCTTTACCAGTTCTGAAATATTTAAAAGATAAAATATTTTTTGTAACTAGAGTACGTTTTGTCTATAGCTACAAAAATAATGACATCTTGCGCTTGTCACGATGTATGAGTTTAAACCGCAACGAGTAAAGAAAATTGCTAGCAGGTCTTCTAGGTATTTTTTCTTAGACTCGATTCATTCCTTATAATTGCTTAAAATACCAACAGCGAGGCAAGGAATGAGTTTTGCGATGATCGAGCATAACCCAACGAATTGCTAATGCTATTGAAGCTATTGATGACGTATAGTCCAACCTCGGGTCATGAACCCGACCCATGAATAGTACTTATACCCGGGCCCATAATAAATGGGCCATAGCGACATCAATACGGGCTTCCAAGGCCCAAATGGTACTGCCTATGGGGAAGACCATGACATATGGGCTATCACGACGAGAATTTAGGCCCATGAGGCCCAACTAGCGCACACGTGCGCAGGTATCTAGAACACCCGTTACGAACGAGTCATAATTATGAGGTGGGCCCACCAGTTACTAAATAACGGTGAGGCCTCTCGGATACTAACCTAATTAATGGGACAAAGCCCATTAGGGTTTGGTGAGTATATAAAGAGCACCTCGGCTCTCATCTAAGGTACGCTCTCATAACCCTAACTCTCTACCAAAACCTAAACCGATTACTCACTCTCACGCCGGAGGATAATCGTGGGAGACAATCCCACGGTAAGCCTAACGGTGCTTTGTTTTCTTAGTGCACAGGTCTCATATATCAAGACTTAATTGATATAGGAACCGGAGCCTAACAGATCCTTATTACACCTAATACGGACCTAATCTGGGATCGTCCAACTTTTGTATCAACAGCTATTGCTGACAATGAGGTAAAAATCCGCATGCCTCACGACTCAATGGATCAGGTCGTACGTTAGGAAGCTAAGGTGGCAAGGAATGCCAACAACAATATAAATGACAAAAGGTCGTGAGAGCTTACATTGCTAGACCAAATAACAACAATGGATATGTAGGAAAGTTACCTTTCTGCAACAAGTGTAAGTTGCACCACACTAGGCTATGCACTATGAAGTGCAACAACTACAAGAGAGTTGGCCATATGAGTAGAGATTGTAGGACACCCGTTTTAATAATGACTTAGAGGCCATAGTGGCAAATTAGAAACTTGAGGTGCCTATTATGAGTGTGGAAAGCCAGGACATTAAGTTGAACCGTGTGAACTGGATTTGGAAGGTAAAAGCTCGCAGGAACTATAACGTCGTCAAAGATAATGTGGATGCTTAAGGAGAGATTTTCATGCCTTGCCTAGTGAAACCTAAGTCGAAGCCTTCATGGACCGTACCCCCTAAGAGATTTGCACTAGTACTTTCCTAATGAATTTCATTATATTGTGTGGATGTCTTTAAATCCTCTATTAACTTATGTGCTGTAACACCCTCAAATCTGAGTATGCAGCGGAATGTTGAATATCCGAAGGCGTTACATTATTGGGTCAATAGCACAA
>BQNB010173744.1:0-13328 GCA_026074375.1 Tanacetum coccineum
CTCACTTGACAAGCATATTCTTTTTATTCATATCTTAGATTTATTTGTCTTGCTTTTTATTATTTAGTTATAATTTAGTTTATTATTATATAATTAGTTTAATTAAAAACCAAAAATTAAAAGATATTCAAGCATCCAATAAGAAACATTTTCGTAAATCTCAAATTCAATTCTCGTTGGGTTACGACTCTGGAAGATTTAATTATTACTTTTTCTAAAGTAATTTTTATATCTATACGGGATACTTTCTATACTATTACTTATTTGATATTTTAGTTATATATATTTTATATATAATATTATTTATCAAATCAAAATGGCGCCGCTGTCGGGGAGAGTTGTACGATTTTTACGTTGTGTTTCGAGTTAGTGCCTTGATGATCCTTTCTCTTTTGAAAGTTTATTTTCGTATTTAAAAATATAAAAATAAAAAATATTTTTATAAATATTGCAATTTTCTTAAAAAGTTTGATCTATGGTTGAAATTCGAAATAAGCACATTCACCTAAGATATAATAATTGTTGGGAGTGAAAAGTTTCACAAGTTACAATTATGAGTAGTGTTAGCATCTTAACTTATATTTAACGGTGATTTCGTTTTTAAGCTTGGTTTGGGACAAGTGAAAAATCGAGGACGATGAATTTATCCTTTTGGGCATTTTAGGATTAAAGTAATTCTTGTTCTATGACCCTAAAGGTTATCAAAATAACGAAAGTCTAGACATTCTAGTTAGAAAAAGAAAGAGAAAAAGGAATATATATATATGTGTGTGTGTGTGTGTGTATGGTAATTAGTTTAGATTTATAAAATGGTCAAAACGGGGCTTTTCAAAGCTATTGATTCTTTAATCCCTTTTGATGAACACTTAGCTACTTTTCGAGGTAATTAGTCGAGGGGGATTGATATTCTTAGTCTTTTAAAGTGTTTACTTATAGTATTGCATTAGGACACGCAATAGTTTAGTATGGGGGATTTTGGTATGTGCTTACTTACACATACCATTTACCTATTAAAATGGGCTTAAAAGACTAAAAACATATCAAACATACATTGTATTTGTGTGTTTTGCATTTATATTGTGTAGGGAACGGATATCGACAAAAAGACAAAAATCAAGACCAAAACCAAGCACAGGAATGGAAAGAGCGTGAAAAGTCAAAGCCAAAGACGTGTGCATCTTAAATGGGCCAACCCATACCCAAGTTAATGGGCCAAGTCAGCCCAATAAGCCTTTTTGTATAATTAAAAGCCCAAAGTATAAGCTTGAATCCATTTATTTTAAAACCGGCCCAAACCAAAAGCCCATCAAACACTTAACCATAAACCCTTAAGCCTTTTACACCGTTAGTCCTTAGGGACTAACATAGTTAGTCCCTGACTATTGCATCGTTAGTCCTTACATCCTCCTTTTCCCCTAACACCCGTTACCCTTTACCCCCAAATCAAACGATTAAACAATTCCCGCCAAAATCACTATTTATCTGTCACTTTCCCTTGACCCCTGCTCCAACAAACAAAACCCCATCACTATCTCACAAACCTCACACCATAAACTGCCAATCCACCTTGGCAATCCCATAATATCCCATTCGTTGATGGGACGGAGACAAAATTCAATGGCTCAGATTGCAAGCCTTGGAGAGCAAGATGAATCAATGGCTATGATGAAGACTTCGACATCTCTCACACAAGAAAAACACCTCTCACAGAAGAAACACAAGAAGAAGACCTAGAACTTTTATCTTTCTTCTATAAATAGGACCTTGTAAGCCCATATGAGCATATTCAGTTTTTCCTAGCTTATTTTAGTGTAACTTAGATTATTTTCAAGTATTGTAACTCTTTTTAAGAATTAATGAAAGTTTGATGTTTTTAAGTAAAATTCTGTTTTTTATGTTCAAGTCTCATTTGAGTTAAAAAAAAGGTTTTACAAGCTATCATAAGCTATTATTTACACTTTATTTAAGCTATTATACTTAAACAAGATAAACTTTTCCATAGTTTATAAAGTTTAAGCATTTTCACCAAAAATCACTCAAAAAGCTATTGTGGATGATAAGCCAGATTTGGATGGGCTTATGGGTTATACTAGCTTGTGCAAACAAGCTACAGCTTGTTGATAAGCTCTTTTGAGCATGTGAGCCTTGTTTTGAGCAAAGGCTTTTGTAAGTTCAAAAATCCCTTTTAAAGCTTATTTTCTACAATTGCTTATTCTAGTGCTTATTTTCTGCTTATTATTGCTTATTTGTCCTTATTTGACCTATTGTTTAATCTGTTTTGAGTTTTTATAACTTTTCTAAGTCTGTTTCAAGCTTAAAATAGGTTTTACAAATTTAAAGGGGTGTTTGGAACAAGCAGTACTAACTTGAGTTAGTACTGTTTGATTGATTTTGTCCTTGTAGTCAGTTTTATCAAGCCTAAATCTAGCCTAAAAGTCAGTTTGTTTTAGTTTTTAAAGTTTAAATCTCAAGTCTCAGGTTTTATCTATCAATGGTTTGAATCTGTGGTCATAGGAATTTGATAAACAGTTTATTTGCTTAGGTTCTTACTAGTAGCATTTTAGAGTAGATTTATTGCTTGATTTTGGTCCATTATACAGTAGGATATAATTAGTTCAAGTGTGCTTTTTTCTTTTGTTTTTAAGTCAAAATCTGTTAAGTGTCTTAGTATATTTTTATGGTTTTTTTCTTTAAGTCCAGTTTTCATTAGCAAATTTAGAATAGATTAAGTTTGTTTTAGAATCTAAAATTGATAGTACAAGCTCATTGGTGTATAAGCTCAATCTGTTTGAGCTTAGTTTGTTTTTAAAACTCTTTTTCATAGCTTAAAGTAGGGCTACACCTTGCCCTTTAGTCTTTTAGAAAAAACTAAAAAAATAGGATTTTAGGTAATCAACCTTTTTCGTTTGTCATTTTCTAGCTTATTAATGTTTCTAAGTGCTTAAATTCTGCTTTTTCTTATAGCTTGTAGTAGTAGCTTAATCTATTTTTAGGTTTTAAGAATTAGCTTATTGATTAAGTAGCTTAAAAAACTAGCTTAAAAGTGTCCTTGTAGACTGTTTTTAGTTGAGTTTTAGCCAAACTGCTTATTTGCTTATTTGAGAGTTTAAGCTGTTAGGATTGCTTAAATTGTGTTTAAATTTGCTTATTAGGTTAGGTTTAAGGGTTTAGTTGCTTATCTAGTCTAAGTTTTAGCTTATAACAGCTTTTTAACCAAGTCAGTTAAGGCTAAAAACCTTAAAGACTTTTTAAGTAATCTGTCATCTTTATTTAGCTTATTTCTAGCTTATGTACTATGCTTTTATGCTTTTAACTGGCTTATTTGAGTTCTTTGAGGTCCAAACTTAATATGTTTTGAGCTTTTATAGTTTTAGTCAAAGTTTAAGTAGCTTATTAATTAGCTTGAAAACTTCCATTTAGTCCTTTTCTTTACTCTCAAACTGCATAAATGCTTATCTTAGGTTCAGTTTATTAGGTTTGCTTATTTGAGGTTCAGGTTTGCTTATTAGGGTAGGGTTAAGGTTCTTGTATCTTATTTGGCTTAGGTTTAAGCTTATTCAAGCTTATAAGCTAATTCAGTTAAGTTAAAAGACTTAAAGCCTTTAAAGTGAGTCTGTCACTTCAATTTGCTTATTGCTACATTATTTTTGAGTTTTAGCAAAAAAATCCTTTTTTAAAGTTTGTTAGTTTTGCTTATAGTTTAGTTTTTAAAAAAGAAAAATAAAAAAAGTTTTTTTCAAAAAGGGAAGCCACAGGGTTCGAACCTGTGACCTCCCCCTCACTCAACCAACACCTTAACACCACCACACACTACCAACTGCCCTGGGGTCTTTTTCGTTTATACTTTGTTTTATTTAATATTTAACCTTTCCTTTCTAGTTTTAGCTTATAAGCTTATCTGCTTATTAACAGCTTATTTATAAGCTGTTTTTCAAACTTCTTATTTTTCTTGCATTCTTTATTGTTCAAAGTACTTTTCCTAAATTTTTCAGTTTTTTATAAATTAGTTTAATATTTTTAATAATATTTTTAGATTAAAACAGTTTTTAATTCATAATAAATTAAATAAAAGTCAAAAAAATATAATTCTTTTTTCTAAAATTATTTTTAATCATTTAGGACTGTTAAAAATTAAATTTGCATTTTTAGGGTTAAAATTTTAGAATTTAGGTTTTTAATGCTCGGGTTTAGGATCCCGTTATCGTTTTCGTGTTTTAACCTTAATTGTTTTTGTTTTTAGCTTGCCTTTACTTGTTTTTGCATATTATTAGTAGAAATAGAATCCAAAAACCAAATCTTGCTTTATTCAAATCACGCGATCACAAACTTAATCCACGATTCTCAATTCACGCCTCGTCGGGATACGACTCGGGAAGGTTTTGAATTTTACTTTGGTCAAAAGTAATCTTCTTAAAAACCTTACGAAATACTTTACTTACTCCTACTATTATTTGATACTTTAGTTATATATTATATATATGTATTAAGAAATTATTATATGTTTATTTGTATAATTAAAGCTTAATAAATAAAATGAGGAAATAATAATAAAAACTGTGAGCTGATAAAAGTTTAATGCCTCTTGCCGGCTCACAACCGATGTGGCAGTCTTCAAAAGAAGGCTCATAAGTAAGAATAATAATCCGAGACTGATAAAAGTTTGCTGCATCTTGCCGGCTCACAACCGATGTTGCAGCCTTCAAAAAGGTCGAGGATTTCCTTCATTTAAAGGATGTATAATTATATTAAGTGTAATATATGTGATTTAATAAATATAGGGAAAATATCTTTTTCTTAAATTTAAATATTCTTTTGAACAAAGACTATTCCGTTTTAAGTTGTGACTTTTCTAAATGAATTGTTTATTTGACGGGAAGCCTAAAAGTTTTTGATACCGAAGGTCCGTGAGTTCCGATACTATTCTCTGTGGGGTGTCAAAAGCCTGGTCACCTAAGCCGGTCTCGGCTGGGATGTGCCGAGAAGAAAGTCGCTACATGGAATGATCTCGCCTTCAAACTCATAATTCTTGGGTGGAACGTGAAGCATAGAAATATTACAATTTTCTTAAAAAGGTTGATCCATGGTTGAAATTCGAAATAAGCACATTCACCTAAGATATAATAATTGTTGGGAGTGAAAAGTTTGCAAGTTACAAGTATGAGTAGTGTTAGCATCTTAACTTATATTTAACGGTGATTTCGTTTTTATGCTTGGTTTGGGACAAGTGAAAAATCGGGAATGATGAATTTATATTTTTGGGCATTTTAGGATTGAAGTGCTTCTTGTTCTATGACCCTAATGTTTATAAAAATAACGAAAGTCCGAACATTCTAGTTGGTTAAAAAGAAAAGTATAAAAAATGAGAAAAAGGGAAAATACAAAAATATGTGTGGTAATAAGTGTAAATATTTAAAAATGGTCAAAACGGGGCTTTTCAAAACTAATGAATCTTTAATATTTAGAGGTTTATAAAAATGTATCCCTAAGGGTATTTTTCGTTAAAGCATTTATTTGATCTATTACAAGTACACAACCAGAAATAGGAAGATGAAAACACTCAAATCACTCAACTAATATATGTGGTGATGGTATGTGCTTAATACACATACCTTTTACCTATTAAAACGGGCTTAAAAGACTAAAAACATATCAAAAATACATTGTATTTGTGTGTTTTGCATCTATATTGTGCAGGGAACGGATATCGACAAAAAGACAAAAATCAAGACCAAAACCGAGCACGGGAATGGAAAGAGCGTGAAAAGTCAAAGCCAAAGACGTGTGCATCTTAAATGGGCTAACTCATACCCAAGTTAATGGGCCAAGTCAGCCCAATAAGCCTTTTTGTATAATTAAAAGCCCAAAGTGTAAGCTTGAATCCATTTATTTTAAAACTGGCCCAAACCAAAAGCCCATCAAACACTTAACCATAAACCCGTAAGCCTTTTTACACCGTTAGTCCTTAGGGACTAACATAGTTAGTCCCTGACTATTGCATCGTTAGTCCCTACATCCTCCTTTTCCCCTAACACCTGTTACCCTTTACCTCCAAATCAAACGATTAAACAATTCCCGCCAAAATCACGATTTATCTATCACTTTCCCTTGACCCCTGCTCCAACAAACAAAACCCCATCACTATCTCACAAACCCCACATCATAAACTGCCAATCCACCTTGGCAATCCCATAATATCTCATTGGTTGATAGGACGGAGACAAAATTCAATGGCTCAGATTGCAAGGTGGTATGTGCTTAATTACACATACCTTTTACCTTTAAAAACGAGCTAAAATAACCAAAAACGGACTTAAAATGCCAAATATATGCTTGTTTTGCTAATTGTATTGTGCAGGAACGGATAACTAAGAAAAGGGCGAAAAACAAAGCCAAAACGACAAAACCGGACTCGGAATGGAAAAGACTGTGAAAGACAAAGCCAAATCGAAGCCGAAAAGTCAATCAAGTCAAAAAGTCAACAGAAAAGTCAACTGGTCAAAGTCAAAGTCAACCCCGACAAATCCAAAAGTCAACAATTGAAGAAATATAAGTTTGAGGGCTTAAATTGCCAATCCCTAAAACTTATATTTAATGAAGAAAAGAGAAAAGTAAAGACAAGGGCTAATTTTGCAAACTACTCAAAGTAACAAGTAGGGGGCAAAATTGCCAAGTCCCCATACTTATATATCACAAGGACTTGTGATGCAATAAGCTATATAACTCTTGGGGACTTGTTTTGCCAAGTCCCCAAAAGTTTTAAACCACAAGGACAAAGATTGCAAGAAACATAATCCTCTTTTTAAACTTATTTTCTACAATTATGCTTATCTAGTGCTTATTTTCTCTTATTATTGCTATACTTATGGTTGTCTATTGCTTATGAAGCTTGCCATATGTTTAAATCTTTATTTATGTTTTTAGTATAAAACACTGGCCATTAATAGCTTAAAACTGCTTATTCTTATTGCTTAATTCCAGTGCTTATCTATGTGTATATTATGCTTATTTGTCTATATGCCCTATTGTTTTAATCTGTTTTGAGTTATTTATAAGATATCTAAGGTTTTGTATCAAGTTTAAAATAGGTTTAATCAATTTATAGGGTGTTTGGGGCACAAGCAGTACTAATTTGAGTTAGTACTGTTTGATTGATTTTGTCCTTGTAGTCAGTTTTATCAAGCTTAAATCTAGCCTAAAAGTCAGTTTGTGTTAGTTTTTAAAGTTTAAATCTCAAGTCTAAGGTGTTTTATCTATCAATGGTTAAATCTGTGGTCATAGGAATTTGATAAACAGTATTAGCTTAGGTTCTACTAGTAGCATTTTGAGTAGATTATTTGCTTGAATTTGGCCATATACAGTAGGATCTAATTAGTCCAAGTGTGCTTTTTCTTTTGGTTTTTAAGTCAAAATCTGTTAAGGTGTCTTAGTATATATTTTATGGATTTTTTTCTTTAAGTCCAGTTTTCATTAGCAAATTTAGAATAGATTAAGTTTGTTTTAGGATCTAAAATTGATAGTACAAGCTTATTGGTGTATAAGCTCAATCTGTTTGAGCTTAGTTTGGTTTTTAAAACTCTTTTTCATAGCTTATAAAGTAGGGGCTACACCATGCCCTTAGTCATTAGAAAAACCAAAAAATAGGATTTTAGGTAATCAGCCTTTTTCATTTGTCATTTTCTAGCTTATTAATGTTTCTAAGTGCTTAAATTCTGCTATTTCTTATAGTTTGTAGTAGTATCTTAATCTTTTTTTAGGTTTTAAGAATTAGCTTATTGATTAAGTAGCTTAAAAAACTAGCTTAAAAGTGCCCTTGTAGACTGTTTTTAGTTGAGTTTTAGCCAAACTGCTTATTTGCTTATTTAAGTGTTTAAGCTGTTAGGTTTGCTTAAATTGTGTTTAAATTTGATTACTTAGTTACGTTTAAAGGGTTTAGTTTCTTATCATAGTCTATGTTTTTAGCTTATAACATCTCTTTAACCAAGTCAGTTAATGCTAAAAGCCTTAAAGCCTTTTTAAGTAATTTGTCATCTTTATTTAGCTTATTTCTAGCTTATGTACTGTGTTTTAATGCTTTTTAACTGGCTTATTTGAGTTCTTTGAGGTCCAAACTTGATATGTTTGTGCTTAGAGTTGTAAGTCAAAGTTTAAGATAGCTATTAATTAAGCTTGAAAATGCGAATTTAGTCCCTTTTCTCTTTATTCTCCAACTGCTTAAAATGCTTATATTAGGTTTCAGCTTATTAGGTTGGCTTAATTGAGGGTTTAAGGTTAGCTTATTATGGAAGGTTAAAGGTTCTTGATCTTTATTTGGCTTAGGTTTAAGCTTATTCAAGCTTATAAGCTAATTCAGTTAAGTTAAAAGACTTAAAGCCTTTTAAGTGAGTCTGTCACTTCAATTTGCTTATTGCTAGCTTACTTTTGAGTTTTAGCAAAAATTCTTTTTTTAAAATGTTTGTTAGTTTTGCTATAGTTTAGCTTTTAAAAAGAAAATAAAAAATAAAGTTTTTCCAAAAAGGAAAGCCACATGTACGAACCAGGATCACCCCATCACTCAAACCACACCTTAACACCACCAGACACTACCCAACTTCCATGGGGACTTTTTTCATTTATACTTTGTTTATTTAATAATTAAACCTTTCCTTTCTTCCAGTTTTTAGCATATAAGCATATCTACTTAAATAAACAGCTTATTTATAAGCTGTTTTTCAATCTTCTGAAATCTTTTCATTGCATTCTTTAATTGTTGAACAACTTTTCCTAAATTTTTTAGTTTTTTATATAAAATAGTTTAATATTTTAATAATATATTTTTAGATTAAAACAGTTTTTAATTCATAATAAATTAAATAAAAGTAAAAAAAATATAATTCTTTTTTCTAAAATTATTTTTAATCATTTAGGACTGTTAAAAATTAATTTTGCATTTTAGGGTTAAAATTTTAGAATTTAGGTTTTTAATGCTCGGGTTTAGGATCCCGTTATCGTTTTCGTGTTTTAACCTTAATTGTTTTTTGTTTTTTTTAGCTTGCCTTTACTTGTTTTTGCATATTATTAGTAGAAATAGAATCCAAAAACCAAATCTTGCTTTATTCAAATCACGCGATCACAAACTTAATCCACGATTCTCAATTCACGCCTCGTCGGGATACGACTCGGGAAGGTTGAATTTACTTTGGTCAAAAGTAATCATCTTCAAAAACACTTACGGAATACTTTACTTTACTCCTACATTATATAGATACTTTAGTTATATATTCATATATATGAAATTAAGCAATTAAATTATGTATAATTTATATAATTATAAGCTAATAAATAAAAAGAGAAATAATAATAAAAACTAGTGAGCTGATAAAAGTTTCATAGCCTCTTGCCGGCTCACAACCGGATGTGGCAGTCTTCCAAAAAAGAAGCTTCATGAAGTAAGAATAATAATCCGAGACTGATAAAAGTTTGCTGCTCTATGCCAGCGCTCACACACCGATGTTTGCACCTTCAAAAGTCGAGGATTTTCTTGCGTTTAAAGGATGTATCATTAATTATTAAGTGTAACATATGTTATTTAATTAAATATAGAAAATCTCTTTTCTTAAATAAATATGCTTAGAACTAAATACTATTTTGTTTTAAAGTGTTTATTTTTCTAAATAAATTGTTTATTTAACGGAATCCTAAGAGTTTTTTGAAAACCGAAGGTTCATGGGTTCAATACTATTCTCTGTGGGGTGTCAAAAGCCTGGTCACCTAAGCCGGTCTCGGTTGGGATGTGCAGAAAGAAAGTCGCTACATGGAATGATCTCGGCCTTCAAACTCATAATTCTTGGGTGAACTGAACATAGAAATATAAACAATTTTTAAAAAAAGGTTGATCCATGGATGAAATTCAAATAAGCACATTCAACCAAGATATAATAATTATTAGGAGTGAAAAAGTTTCAACAAGTTACAATATAAAGTAAGTGTTAGCATCTTAACATATATTTAACCAGGTGATTTTATTTTTAAGCTTGTGTTTAGGACAAGTGAAACATGGGGACGATGAATTTATCTTTTTGGGCATTTTAGGATTGAAGTGCTTCTTGTTCTATGACCCTAATGGTTATGAAAATAACGAAAGTCCGGACATTCTAGTTGGTTAAAAAGAAAAGTATAAAAAAATGAGAAAAAGGGAAAATACAAAAATATGTGTGGTAATAAGTGTAAATATTTAAGAATGGTCAAAATGAGACTTTTTCATAACTATTGATTCTTTAATTCCCTTTGATGAACACTTAGCTACTTTTCGAGGTAATTAGTCAAGGGGGATTGAGACTCTTAGTTTTCTAATGTGTTTACTTATAGCATTGCGTGAGGACACGAAAATAGTTTAGTATGGGGGATTTTGGTATGTGCTTAATTACACATACCATTTACCTATTAAAACAGGCTTAAAAGACTAAAAACATATCAAAAATACATTGTATTTGTGTGTTTTGCATTTATATTGTGCAGGGAACGAATATCGACAAAAAGACAAAAATCAAGACCAAAACCAAGCACGGGAATGAAAAGAGCGTGAAAAGTCAAAGTCAAAGACGTGTGCATCTTAAATGGGCCAACCCGTACCCAAGTTAATGGGCCAAGTCAGCCCAATAAGCCTTTTTGTATAATTAAAAGCCCAAAGTATAAGCTTGAATACCCATTTATATTAAAACTGGCCCAAACCAAAAGCCATCAAACACGTTAATAAGCAAAAATAACCAAAACCCTTAAAGCCTTTTTTACACCCGTTAGTCTTAGAGACTAACATAGTTATCCCTGACTATTGCATCATCTAGTCCCTGCACCTCCTTTTCCCCTAACACCTGTTAACCCTTTTACCTCCAAATCAACATTAAACAATCCCTGCCAAATCACGATTATCATCCACTTGTCCCTTGACCCCATCGTCCAACAAACAAAACCCCATCACTATCTCACAAACCCCACATCATAAACTGCCAATCCACCTTGGCAATCCCATAATATCTCATTGGTTGATAGGACGGAGACAAAATTCAATGGCTCAGATTGCAAGGTGTTATGTTGCTTAATTACACATATACTTTTACCTTTAAAAACGAGCTAAAATAACAAAAACGGACGTTAACCATGCCAAATATATGCTTAGTTTTCTAATAGGATTGAGGCAGGAACGGATAACTAAGAAAGGGGGCGAAAAACAAAGCAAAACGACAAAACCGTACTCTTTCGGAATGAAAAGACTAGTTGAAAACAAAGCCAATCAATAGCCGAAAAGTCAATCAGGTCAAAAAGTCAACAGAAAGTCAACTGTTCAGAGCCCAAGTCAACCCTCGAAGCCAAAAAGTCCAATCACATCAAGACAATATAACAGTTTAAGGGTTGAAATTGCCAAACCCTAAACTTATATTTCAAGAAGAAAAGATAAAAAGAAGACAAGGGTGTATGTCTGCCAAAAATGTCAAAATTACACCACAAGTTTAAACGCCATGTCCAAAGAGTTGTATCACACAAGGACTGGTGGTGCAAACTGTTTATATAACCCTCAGGGGGTGTTTTTGCCAAGTTTCCCAAAAGGTTATAAACACAAGGACGAAGGATGCAATGAGGTAATAACTCAAGACCAAACAATGATCAACTCCCTAATCCTACACTCTGTTATAACCCAACCTGTAACAAACCAATCTTTCCCGCCAATATCCCCCTACTTGATACCCCCCAAAAACCCATCCACGGGTTTGCCAAACCCCTTTTACCCTGCACCTCAAAAACCCCATGGTCAAACCTCTCCCCCCTCCTCCACTTAAACCCTAATCCTATTTGGCAATCCCATAAATCCCCAAGGCATATTCGACGGTTTAGATGATTTTTTGGTTTTGCTCTCACCAAACTAACACAACAAAGGAGCTTCTCAGTTATAAAAGAAGAGGAAGACAGAAGAAAAAAAAAGTAGTAGTTAGTTGTTTTTGTTTTTAATTTTTCGCTTTGTATTTCCTTCAATTTTAAGCAATTTTTCTTTCAAGTCTTTTAAATAGCTTTAAAACACTTGTACTCTCTTCCTTTCCTCTTGTACCTTATACATTTGAGTAATCACATTCAGTTTACAAGTTTAATTGTCATTTGTTTTCCATTTTAAGCTCTTTTCACTCAATAAGCTCTTAATAAGCTCTTTTGAGCTTATTACCGTTCATAAGCTCAAAATTTAGTTAAAACTTGTTTTCAGTCATTCCTTTACTCATTTTCATCAAGTTTCACTAAGATCATGATAACTTGAGGTGTTTTGTGTTCAATTTTGGAAGCAACAAGGTAATAAGCTTTTAATAGCTTATTGAGCTTAAAGCTCAGGTAATAGAGGCAAGGTGCCATTTAGGATCACCTAGACTCTACTCTTGGATGTCTAGGTGAAGAAGATTCTACAAACTCAGGTTCTACTTGCTACATTTCACTTTAGCATTTATAGCTTATTTCACATTTGCTTATTCTTCTAAATTCTTATGTTTAAATCCTGTTCATTTAGCTTACTTAGCTCAAAGTTGTATTAGCTTTAGTCTGTTTTAGTTTTAAATCAAGTTAGGTTTCACTTTTACTTTCTGTCATAGTAAGTAGTGTAATAAGCCTAAGAGAGAAAGTAGCTTATTGCTTCTAATAAGCTGTAGGTTTTAATGATTCAATAGCTTAAGTAGGTGAGTTTTAGAGTAGGTAGATATAAGGTTTTATAAGTTTTAGTTTTAAAACAGATTGTAAGGGAAAATTAGTTTAGACAGCTAGTTAAAACTAGTGTTTGGTTTAGGCTGTGTTTGACTTAAAAAGTCAACACAATCCTGTCAAAACCTTTTGCTTAGTTGAGTTAGGTTATATCACCAAGTTTAGAACAAGTTTTGAAAATTAGTTAGGAGAATTCAACAGTTTAGAGCTTAAGAATTTCTTATTAACACCAGGGCAGTTTAGAGCATTAAGTAGATTTAGTGTTTAGTGAACCATAAGCATTATAGAGCTCACATTTAGTCAAAGTAGGTTTAGAAACATTGAGCTAACTAGTTTATGAGTTTTAAAGAAAAGATTAGCCTGCATTTGAGTTGGTGTCAAATGCATCAGCATGTAAAATGGCAGTTCTTAGAATTCTAGCTATTTTCTTTTTACATTCTTATTACTAGTTGTAATTTTCAAAAACATTTTATCTAGGTTAGTTTAATAATCACAGCATAGTTTATTGTCAAAGTTCCAGCTGCTAAGGTTTAGTTGAAAACAGTTTAGCTTATTTGAAAAAAGCTCAAAACAGTTTTAAGTCAAAACTTGCACTTTTTCAGCTAAATTTTCTTGCTAAA
>BQNB010173746.1:0-13328 GCA_026074375.1 Tanacetum coccineum
AATAAATCGACTAACATGGTTTAAGTAAAAAAGATCATATAAAAAAGCACACAAACACTTTATCTTATTCATTTCTCACTTGTAGAAACACACACAACAAGCACACTAAACACATTGATACATATGTTTACTAAAAAAATTAGAAAAATTCCATAGTCAGAGCTTATAACACCGGCCCCGGTATGATGGTGTGGACCGTGGTGTGGTGCAGTATAGACGCAAGAAACACCCAATAATAACGCCATGTAACGAGTGATGTAAAAGCATTATGTGCATATGATACACTAAGGCTTCGTTTGTTTTTTCAGAGGTTTTACCCTCTTCATCTGCAGAAGAAGAGTTACATCTAAAGTCTTCATCTGCATGAAAAAGATCGTTTATTTTTTGTTATATTAAAGTACTTCTTTCATTCATTTTTTTCTTTATCTTTTTCACTAGTGTTTAGAGGTGGTAAAACATTTTGTTTTTTACGTTTTCCTCTGTTTTTTACGTTTTCGTCCATTTTTTTTACGGGTTGACCTTTTTTTTACGTTTTTGTCTGTTTTTTACGTTTTCATCCGTTATTTAACGTTTTCGTGTTTTTTACTTTTTCTTCTGTTTTTTTACGTTTTGTACGTTTTTTACCTTTCGCCCGTTTTTTTACGTTTTCGTCTTTTTATTTACGTTTTCGAACGTTTCTTACGTTTTCAGTTGTTTTTTTATGTTTCCGTATGATTTTTACGTTTACGTCCGATTTCATCCGTTTTCGTCTGTTTTTTACGTTTTCGTCCGATTTCGTACGTTTTCGTCTGTTTTTTCACGTTTGTGTACGTTTCTTACGTATTTGTCCGTCTTTGCACGTTTTCGTTTGTTTTTTTTACGTTTGCGTCTGTTTCCTCACGTTTTCGTATGTTTTTTTACGTTTTCGTCCGCTTTCGATGAAAGTGAACAAAAATGTTAACGGACGAACATGTACGGAAAACGTACGTACACGTAAAAAAACAGACGCAAACCTAAAAAATGGACGAGAACGTAAAAAACGGACGAAAACGTAATAAATAGACGCAGGCGTAAGAAAACGGACAAAAACGTAAAAGTCGACCGTAAACTTAAAAAACGGGCGAAAACGTAAAAACCCGGACTAAAACGTAAGAAATCGAGCGAAAATGAAAAAACATGCGAAAACGTAAGATAACGTACGGAAACAGGCGAAAACATACAAAATGGGAGGAAAACGAATGAAAAATAGACGAAAACTAACGAAAAATAGACGAAAACGAACGAAAACTTAAAAAGACAGACGAAAACGAAAGAAAACGTACAAACGGGCGAAAACGTAAAAAAAGGACGAAAACATAAAAAAACTGACGAAAACGTACTAAAACGTAAGAAAACGGACGAAAACATAAAAAACGAACGAAAACGTAAAAAAACTGATAAAAACGTACGAAGACGCAAAAAATGAAAAACTAGGTGGTGGTGGGAGGTGGTGTTAAAGAAGTGGAAAGAAGTGAAAGATTATGTCTGAAATATTAAAGAAGTAAGAAATGCTTTTTAGCACTTATGTGTGCAAAAAAACAAACACGCTTCTTTGGTAACCTCTTCTTTCCTGCAGATAAAAAAGGCAAGAAGTGCTTTTTTTAGAAAAACAAACAAAACCTAAGTGGTATTATGGAACCCACTAAGTTGGAAGCTTTTCCTGGTGACCTGCATGGCTACATATAATTTGGTTATGAAATACGGAGTACTTCAAAATTATCAAGATAGTTTCCGATCCCGGGCACTATTTATAAAGTCTATATCGTCCGAAATTGGCTTTGCACGATCATGATAGCATATCTATTTTGGTATTAGAGATCATGCTTATTAATGAATATATTAAACTACAAAAAAAGTTACGACCAGGTGTCCTGATAACTATTTTTAAACTCTCATGGACTTCCCACAAAAACAAAGACCACTTTAATGGTAAAAAAAAAATACTTGCCATGCGATGTTAACAAAGTGCTTAAAAGTAGGGGGTAAAAGAGACGAAAACACTATCGAGGAATTCAAAATTGACTCGTAAACTACTTGAAATCGACTCGATTTAAATAAGCCAAGCTCGAGTATCAAGCTATTCGATTATATTTTTCGAGATTCGTAGTTCGAGACTTTATAATTATTCGAAACTTGTAAAGGCTCGCGCGACCTTATCAAGTTATGATTAATTTACAACGACGAAATACCCTTTTATATGCATATATTTACTTAAGTTTCATAAAAATCAAGTCGAGCCGATTAGTATTCATTGAATTTCGATTTTCACTGCAGTGAAAAATAAATGTACTCAAAAACTACTATACTTTGTAGCTCGTCGTTAAAAATGACGGCGGTCGAGTTCGGGCCGGGCTCAAATTCTTGAGTTAAGATTTCTTTCCAAGCTCGAGTTTTAGTATCAGAGTCGATGCTCGGAGCTTTAATATTCAATTACCGGAACTCGGAACTCGGTCTCAATTACTTTTCACAAATTTTAAACGAAACTAATTAAAGAGTGTCAGTATGTGGAGAATATCGGAAAGTCTTTGGGAATCTACATCGGCGATAATCAAAAAGATTTCAAGAAATTACCAACCTTTGGTTAATTCTTGCACGAGTTTAGCTCGTCATAGTAAAGAAACTTGAAGAGTACATCATTGGTGACATTTTTCACATCTCCTTTAATTAGCACTATTTTTGAGTTCACCCAGGTTCTGATTTTTCATTGTTGCCATGTTTTGCACGAAATTCCGTTAGTGTTCAACTGTTTAAGGCGAAGTAACAAGCTTTGTTGTTTCATGGCTTCAAGATGATTCAGATTCTTTGTCAACAAACTTTCAAGTTTCATTCAAAGCTCTGATAGGTTCAAGTGTTTTGTAATTATGACAATTTCTTCATTGTAATGCTTCTTTACTTTCTTGTGGATTTTTGTCATCATGAGATTTTTTGATCTCTTCATCAATTCTATATATTCACTTTTGCTATAAAAAAAATTAAAGAGAGTCGGTAATTTTAAAATTTTATTGGGCTTCATAATTGTGTTTGTAGGATCTCATCATTGTTTTGTTTCTTTTCATGTATTTCCATTATTAGAAGGTCCAAAAAAGCAGCTTCATTACTTATTAATTGTTTGGCTTTATCAACGATTACCAGCTACTCGACAACTAGAAATTATGTTCGGTACCTTCATGGCCAAAAAATAAATAAATATTCGTCAGTGTCACTGACACTCGCTCGTCTTCAACTCAACTTAGCAATTATCTATGTTAATGTGTTTCATACACTTTTTACTTAATCAGGTTTTCTGACTTTTTGAGCGACTATTTTATGAGGTCTGAATCAATGGCACACATACTCAAACCTAATAAACCTCGTTCTTTCAAAAGGCAACTACATGATCAACTGGTCAGGTTGATTTGCAACTGAGCAAAAATCACTAATATATCATCGCCAAGATACCTTTAACACCGGACTTCTTTGTCTCCAAGATGCCTCAAATGATGATTGACATTGTAGTTAATTAAAGACTCGATGACTCACACATTTTTAATGATAGTTAATCTTACAAATCTCTTGACACTAGATCTAAATGACATTTCATCACAGATACTTATATATAATACGAAACTAGTTTTCAAAACATTTAGGTCCAGTATTTGGAAACCCCGGTTCGACGAACCCGGCCGGGTCAACCGGGTTGAAACCGTTTCCCGGCCGAAAAAACGGGTCCAAATTAAAAACCGGTTTCTATTTCGAAACCTTGGGTTAGAGGGTCTGCCTGTTTGAACCCGCCGGGATTTGTGCCTCGTGTTTTGGAGATGACCCGGGACATGAGACCCGGTCCTGGTTTTCGGTTTTTTTTATACTAAAAATATATATAAATAAAACAATATAACTAATGAATATAATCAGCGACTTAATTTTTAATTTTACATGAACACGTATGATAAAGAAATAGTCGTTTAGGTGCATAATATATATGAAAACGTAAAAAAACGAACGAAAACAAAAAAAAACGAACGAAAAAATAGAAAAAAACTAACGAAAAATTAACGAAAAATAGACGAAAACGAACGAAAACTTAAAAGGCAGACGAAAACGAAAGAAAATGGACGAAAACATACAAACGGGCGAAAACGTAAAAAACGGACGAAAACATAAAAAAACGGACGAAAACGTACCAAAACGTAAGAAAACGGACGAAAACGTAAAAAACGGACGAAAACGTATAAAAACTGGTAAAAACGTACAAGGCGCAAAAAAGTGAAAAATTAGGTGGTGGTGGGAGGTGGTGTTGAAGAAGTGAAAAGAAGTGAAAGATTATGTCTGAAATATTAAAGAAGTAAAAAATGTTTTTTATCATTTATGTCTGCAAAAAAAACAAACACACTTCTTTGGTAACCTCTTCCCTCATGCAGATAAAAGAGGCAAGAAGTGCTTTTTTTTTTAGAAAAACAAACAAAACCTAAGTGGTATTATCGAACCCACCAAGTTGGAAGCTTTTCCTGGTGACCTGCTGGCTACATATAATTTGGTTATGAAATACGGAGTACTTCAAAATTATCAAGATAGTTTCCGATCCCGGGCACTATTTTATAAAGTCTATATCGTCCGAAATTGGCTTTGCACGATCATGATAGCATATCTATTTTGGTATTAGAGGTCATGCTTATTAATGAATATATTAAACTACAAAAAAAGTTACGACCAGGTGTCCTGATAACTATTTTTAAACTCTCATGGACTTCCCACAAAAACAAAGACCACTTTAATGGTAAAAAAAAAAAAATACTTGCCATGCGATGTTAACAAAGTGCTTAAAAGTAGGGGGTAAAAGAGACGAAAACACTATCGAGGAATTCAAAATTGACTCGTAAACTACTTGAAATCGACTCGATTTAAATAAGCTGAGCTCGAGTTCAAGCTATTCGAGTATATTTTCGAGTCGAGTTCGAACTTTATAATATTCGACTTGTAAAGCTCGCGAGCCTTATCAAGCTTTGATTAATTTACACGTTTACCCTTTTATATGCATATATTTACTTAAGTTTCATAAAAATCAAGTCGAGCCGATTAGTATTCATTGAATTCGAGTTTCACAAGTGAAAATAATTGAGCTTAATTCTAGATTTGAGCTCGAGTTATATATGACGAGTCGAGTTCGAGCTCTAAATTCTTGAGTTAAGTTTCAAGCTCGAGTTTTAGTATCGAGTCGAGCTCGAGCTTAGCATTACTCGGCTCGACTCGGCTCAATTACTTTTCACAAATTTTAAACGAAACTAATTAAAGAGTGTCAGTATGTGGAGAATATCGGAAAGTCTTTGGGAATCTACATCGGCGATAATCAAAAAGATTTCAAGAATGACATAACCTTTGGTGAATTCTTGCAAGATTTAGCTCGTCATAGTAAAGAAACTTGAAGAGTCTTCATTGTGACATTTTTCACATCTCCTTTTATTAGCACTATTTGAGGTTCATCAGGTTCTGTTTTTCATGGTTCAATGTTTTGCAGCGAGAATTCGTTGTTCACGGTTTAAGGCGAAGTAACAAGCTTTGTTGTTTCATGGCTTCAAGATGATTCAGATTCTTTGTCAATAAACTTTCAAGTTTCATTCAAAGCTCTAATAGGTTCTAAGTGTTTTGTAATTATGACAATTTCTTCATTGTATCTTCATCATGAGATTTTTTGATCTCTTCATCAATTCTATATATTCACTTTTGCTATAAAAAAAATTAAAGAGAGTCAGTAATTTTAAATTTTTATTGGGCTTCATAATTGTGTTTGTAGGATCTCATCATTGTTTTGTTTCTTTTCATGTATTTCCATTATTAGAAGGTCAATAAAGCAGCTCATTACGTATTAATTTTTGGCTTTATCAACGATTACCAGCTACTCGACAACTAGAAATTATGTTCGGTACCTTCATGGCCAAAAAATAAATAAACAGAAGTTCGTCACTGACACTCGCTCGTCTTCAACTCAACTTAGCAATTATCTATGTTAATGTGTTTCATACACTTTTTACTTAATCAGGTTTTCTGACTTTTTGAGCGACTATTTTATGAGGTCTGAATCAATGGCACACATACTCAAACCTAATAAACCTCGTTCTTTCAAAAGGCACGATTGATCACGTCAGGTTGTTTGCAACTAGCAAAAATCACTATATATCATCGCCAAAACCTTTAACAACGACTTTCTTTGTCTCCAGATGCCTCAAATGTTGTGGACTTGTAGTGAATTAAACTTGATGTCTCACACATTTTAATGATAGTTACGACTTACAAATCTCTTTGACACTAGATCAAGTGATATTTCATCACATATACTATATAAAAGACGAAACTAGTTTTCATATCAGTTTAGTCTATATAAAATAAGAAAAATGCCAACCATAGGAAAAGCACCACAAAGGAGACTTTAAACACACACAAAATACACATATATAAGTAGTCGCTCAAAATCAAGTCTCGTATTATGTATATATATAATAGAAGTGTATGAAATTTTGTAATTTCCGTCAGGCGGTGGCCTTATGCAATAATACCGCTTGCACTCCTTTAAAGAGACAACATTGACCATAGGTCATACTCACATTATTTATGTCACAATCTCGTAATCCTAGGTAACCAACGAATACATAATGTTCAAAAGATATATTTTGTTCAATATTGACCATCCATTTAAAAAAGATCGACCGCATCAACTGAGCATTATAATCGAGCTTTCTTATCGGCTTATATAGCCCGTGGCCGACACAATGTCGGTAAGATTTAACTAAGTTTAGGTACCACGACTTGTCGTTTTTAGATGACCCAGTGATCAAATCGATCATCACAACTACGTGGATAATAAGTTAAATACATGAACAGTAGTACAAGTTAAGAGGTCTGAATTTAATCTGATAACTTATTCCAGAAGCTGTCTACTTGTCTCATGCACTGACTGCATGCATGACATATATTGATATATATAAGGCAACTTGTATAAAACACATACAAACAGTGTGTAATATGGTGCGGCTCATGTTATTTGTACCCTGAAAAGTCGTTTGTACCACTCCTAGTTTTTCCTTTTTTTTTTATTTTTTTTTTTATTTTTTATTTTTATAATTTTGTTTATATTATAAAACAGTGAAACGCAGAATACGAAACGAAAAATATAAAGTTTAACAGGTCAAAAGTATGAAACTATCAAAAATTACGGAACAGAAACTCTGATAAAAAACTGCGTTGCACTGTAAAAGAGAGATACAAAAAGAATCTTCGATACCTTTTTTGTACCTTTTAGTGGGCCAGGAGGTACCAATAGTAGCACCCATACGGTGCATGTGCGTGTGTGTGTGTGTCTTTCGTCCTCTATTTTCTGTTGCTCTGATGATAAATGCAAGAAACAGTCAAGTCTTCAATGTACATATGTTTTGACGCTCACCATATAAAGACACACACCATCCCATCATATTTAAAGTAGATAACTTGTGCAAAAATAATTGTTGCTCATTCTTTTGCAAATTGTTTATGAAGAAAGTTCTAAATTTAGTCACAAAAGCTAAGTTACATTTAGTTTCCAAAAAAAAAAACGATTTTGAGAAGTAGTCGTGTGCGACTTCTAGATTATGCAACTCTATAAAAAAAATACAAGTGCTTAAAAAGTTAGTGAGTTTTTTGCTAGATCGAAGTGACATTTTTGTGCGACTAATGTGTAAGATACCAAAAGTGTTTCTTGTATTGCTTCTCAAAATCTACGGTACTTATAGAATACAGCTAATTACTAGTCAACATTCAATCCTACATTTAATGACGGGCTAACACTACCCCGCAGTTGGAGCGGGAGGACACCGAACGCTCAAACTGGTACAAAATTTCTCAAACAATGCTGAAGGCAATCCTTTAGTGAAAATATCTGCATTGACAACGAGAAGGAACATGAACTCACCCACATCCCTTGTACTTAACTGTTTTTGGCGTAATAAATTTATCGGAAAAATTATTTACACAAAAAAAAGAGAAGGAACATGAAGAACTCGAACCTGACCAGCAGCAACCAAATCGCGAACAAAATGAATATTAATCTCTATATGCTTCGTACGTTGATGTTGAACCGGATTCGAAGATAAATATACAACACTGACATTATCACAGTAGACAAGTGTAGCGGAAGTGATGCAGGCCTAAGTGTTGAAGAACGAGCCCTTTTGTTTCTAAAGGCACAAGACCGTGTGAAGGAAAGGTATCAACATATCCTTCGTAACGGTTTTGAAAATTTATTCGAAATGAACACTTACAAAACCGCGATATACCAAAGACGTCTCATGGCCTTTTGTTAACCTTTGACCGACATTATTATCTTGCGGAAAACTGCGCACGTAACATTTGCAACAATTCTTTCTTCGACCGGATAGCCAACGGCCCGCTGCTACCTCAGTCTGTAGAGTCTAATAATATTAGGGGAGGCCTCAATTGGGGCTCGTCTTACAGACATTTTTTCCCCTGTTCGGGCCCTTTTTTTTTCTTTGCGAAATGCCACGGTCTTTTTTTGACGAATGGGGGAGTCTACTTGTTGAGGTTGAGTGAGTGTTAGGGAAGAATTCCTGATTGGAATTATGATGGTTGGGTTTTGTTGAAGAATAATCTACATCCACGGTTTAGTATTTGTGATTGTTGCCAAAAACATGAAAAAATCTTGAAGTTGTTCATCGTAGGTAATATGTTTTGAAACTTTCGTTCTCGAGCGTTCATCGACCCGTGAGGAGATTCTGAAACTGTTTGTTGGGAAATTCAGACATTATTTAGATTGCTAAAAAGAAGTATGTTTGTATTTGAAGAGTTGTGAATTTTGTATGTGATTATTTGTATAAAGTAATGTGTAAGTATATATATTAGTTGAGTGAGTGGGTAAAATGAATATTTATTTTTAAATCAGCCATTATTAGGGGGGGTAAAATGCAAAAAATTTAAATTTTATTTTTTTTTTATAAAAAACTAAATCGAAGCCTAACTTTTCTACCCCAGTCCCAACAATTCCCCACAATAGTTAGGGAGCACGCTACCACCAATCCCTAACCCAACTCCTTAACTGGTAGTACCCCATCCCTAAAAAAAACCCCCCCACCCCGCCCCCTCCTTCAAGCTCGATATGGCGCGGCCCTGTAGAAAAACACCGAGCCAAACGGCGATTGGGCAACAGGACCAAGTGAGGGTAATTAGTAACGCCGAACAACGCCGTAGTCCGGCTTTACTACACCGAGGTCCCGTCATAAAGATACAACAATGACCCATAGGTCACATACTCACCTATATTATTTCAACAGTCTCGTAATCCTAGTTAACCAACGAATACAATAATGTTCGAAAAAAAGATATATTTGTTCAATATTGACCATGCCATCTAAAAAAGATTCATCAACTAAGCAAATATAATCGAGCATTCTATCGCTTAAATAGTGCCCCCGAGTCCCGACCACATATGTACGTAAAGAATTTAACTAAGTATTTAGTAGGTACCACGACTTGTCGTTTTTAGATGACCCAGTGATCAAATCGATCATCACAACTACGTGGATAATAAGTTAGATACATGAACAGTACAAGTTAAGAGGTCTGAATTTAATCTGATAACTTATTCCAGAAGCTGTCTACTTGTCTCATGCACTGACTGCATGCATGACATATATATAAGGCAACTTGTATAAAACACATACAAACAGTGTGTAATACGTGTGTGTGTCTTTCGTCCTCTATTTTCTGTTGCTCTGATGATAAATGCAAGAAACAGTCAAGTCTTGAATGTACATATGTTTTGACGCTCACCATATAAAGACACACACCATCCCATCATATTTAAAGTAGATAACTTGTGCAAAAATAATTGTTGCTCATTCTTTTGCAAATTGTTTATGAAGAAAGTTCTAAATTTAGTCACAAAAGCTAAGTTACATTTAGTTTCCAAAAAAAACGATTTTGAGAAGTAGTCGTGTGCGACTTCTAGATTATGCAACTCTATAAAAAATACAAGTGCTTAAAAAGTTAGTGAGTTTTTTGCTAGATCGAAGTGACATTTTTGTGCGACTAATGTGTAAGATACCAAAAGTGTTTTTTGTATTGCTTCTCAAAACCTACGGTACTTATAGAATACAGTTAATTACCAGTCAACATTCAATCATACATTTAATCACTAGTCAACATTCAATCCTACATTTGATCACTAGTCAACATTCAATCCTGCATTTAATGACGGGCAAACACTACCCCGCAGTTGGAGCGGGAGGACACCGAACGCTCAAACTGGTATAAAATTTCTCAAACAATGCTGAAGGCAATCCTTTAGTAAAAATATCTACATACTAAATAAACGAGAAGGAACATGAACTCACCCACATCCCTTTTACTATAACTGTATTTTTTTGCGTAATAAACGTTAACCGGAAAACCCCCCCCCCCCATTTTACAAAGAAAAGTGCAACTGAGTTGTTTGATGGTATGGTTAAAAAAGGGAAGTTAAGTAGAGCTGGCAAGTCAGTTACCAGCACCAAATGTGGCCAAGTAGGTCATAACAGCAGATCTTGCAAAGGTCAAAGAGGTCCAACTGTCAACCATTCACAAGCTTCACAAGCTTCTGCTTCTGTAAGTGCTAGGCCATCAGGCAACCAATCACAAACATCTGTCACCCCCTCAGCACCAACTGTCAGCCAATCACAAATATTTGTTAGGCCTACACCACCTCTCAGGCCAACTGCACCTTCTATCAGGCAAACTGCACTTTTTCTTATAACACCCCGTATTTTTAGGTCATTTACGACATCATTTATTTCACTATATTTTTTTTTCTTGTATGCGTTTACTTTCAATTCTTATCATATAGTTAAATCGCGTAAGCTAAAAAAAATTCATTCAACGTGAACGGGCACCAAACAAATTAAAGTTTACGTCAAGCAAGCAATATATTATATTCACGAAAGTATTAATCAACTTTTTATATTTTATTTTATTGGTTACGTGAAACGTTTACGTTTCGCAATTAAATACATTTAGGCATACCCGGAAGTACCAAAACTTATCTACGCTCCAAAAAATACCAATTATTATACCCGATTATCAAAATTTTCATAAAATCTTACCCATAAACTCACACCTTGTTGTCCCACTTATAGATACAAGAATTGGATTCAAAGTTTATAATAATAACATGTAAACTCTTCTATATTTAAACAATATTTCTTAAGCAACATGTGCAATTATCCTACTTATGAAATATCAAAGAAATATTTTTATCCTTTCCTTGATTCACGTCAGCCCCCAAGAAAACATAAAGCCCAAAAAGTTTTAAAACTTCTTATCATAGCAACTAGTACTCTTGACCAACTTTTCCATGTTTTCTTCCAATAGTAACCTTGACCATTTTATGAATATATATATATATAAGAGTATCACTAGCTTTTCACTCATCCATTTTCTAGCAAACTTAACACATATATCTTTCTTTTTCTCTACCATACTCGGCTGAAAAAGCAACACCAAGAAACAATCATAATTTTCATTCTAGCAAGTGTTCTAGTGTTCATAAGGGTTTGATTTTGGAGGCTTGGGTATTATACTAGCATGGTTTAACAAGAAAGTTAGGGTTTCTCAATTAGGGTTTTCGATTTGGGTTTAGTTTCATTTGGAGTTTTGATCTTGTTTTCTTCATCATCTTGCTCTCCTAAGGTCATCTAAACTCTAATCTTTTCATTTCTACATTTACTAGTTTACATACTTGTTGTTTCGTTTATCACCACCTAGCTTTTATTTTTATGTGTTATAAAATGAAATGGATATATTATCATAAGGACATAAATATTGGACAATCATTTTGGACACGACTAGGAGGACTCTAAGTATGTAAAACAACATGTTACAAGATTACCTAGAAGGTTTGTACAAAAATAAACAAGTTATAAATTTATAAAACACATTTTATAAATTATAAAACCTAAGGGGCTGTTTTGAAACTTTCTGTTAAGATCCGAATTTTTATAAATTCAGGCCATGTTGTTATATGATAGTACATTTCACAAGGATCGTAAGCATATAAAGAACGCTAAAAACGAAGTTAAAACGAGTAAGATACGTTGTTTCAAAGATTCGACATTATATATACAAAAGCTGTGAAACTGTGTACGTTTCAGCAGCCGCTGAAGCTCACTTTCGAGGGCCTTCGGGTCTGATTGAGCCGAAGTGTAAAACTACAAAGTTGTTCGGAACGACATTTTACATAAACTTGCCGATTTTCATAATTTTTGGATGTGTAATTTGTAAACTAGACACTTTTCTTGACATTAATAGTGTTGGTTCGTTTTTAATAAAAAATTTGCGAAACATTTTAGAATCACTTATATAATATTTATTCGTGTTTTTAACTTTATAAATATTATTTTGCAAGACGATTAAACTATGTAGGATCCCTAGATCATTTCATGGATTAAGCACAAGATCAATGACACCAAAATGAAAGATTAAACATTAAAGAACTTTTGATTAAAAGAAAAACAAAGAGTTGCTACAAACCCTTAAGATGAAAAATGATAATGAAGTAGCTAACCTAATTTTGACTAAACTAGGTGTATTTATACTAACTAGGATTTGCCTTTGAGGGCTTTCTTTTTGGGCTTTTTACATCTTGGCCCGTATACATAATAAACATCAATTAACATTGTCTTTTGAGCTAGACTTTTGTCTTGAATCTTCGAGTGACCGAAGCTTCTTTGTTCGGGTCCAATTATGTGATCCTAACAAAGCAGTATGATTAAATTTGATGATACCAATTGTGAAGTTTGCTATAAGAGATACTGCTGATAGCTGACCCCTGAAGTATTCTTTGAGGGGAGGTTTAACAGTTCTTAACTTTTATTCATGGGTTATGCATAAATATGGATCCTCGTGAATTCTCACATGTCTATCTAGTCGTTTCTAGTATGCTTGTGATGAATAGAGGCATGTTGTTGTATATTTATTGAAGACAGAGTTAAAACTGTTAAGGAATATATTAATACTGCTAAGTATAATTAGTACTGCTAGTTATACTTAAAATTACAACTTAAAACTGTTAGTCATAATTAAAACTGCTAAACAAGAAATACTTTGGAATGTATATTTTTGGTATTGGACTAACATTTACAAGGTGAGCATATTAAATATCTGGTATTAAATTGATGGGAGGCTTCTAGTTGTCCATATGCAATCAAGAAGTGATGAAAAGAACATGTGATATCAAAACATAAGTGTGTAATAAACAAAACCCCAGGCAAATCAAAAGAGGTCGGAACACCAAGATACCTCAGTCTAGTGGTCCCCCT